>JARHVA010011361.1:0-66280 GCA_037957365.1 Torreya grandis | reverse complement strand
CTACAGACTCCATTAAAAAAGCTACAGACTCCATCAAAAAATATATAGACTCCATAAAAAAAAATCTATAGACTCCATTAGAACATTTACAAAAGTACAAGGTGGAAGACTTTGGGTTTTTGAAATTACTTTGCTTAATTTGGCTAATAAGTTGCAAGTAGTCACAACTCCAAAGTAAATTGACTCCACAACCCTGAGTTTCTCTATCTAGTATTTCATAGGTTTGTGGAGCTGCTTTACTTAAATTACATTATAAGTTATGAGTCATGAGAAAACCAAAGTAAGAAAGGTCACTTTTCAAAAATTGAAAGGTCCATTCAAGTCAAAATTCAAAGAGTGAATTGATCTATTTATAAAGTGAGAGATATGTTTTTTGGACCCAAGGCATCTATTTAGAGAGAGAGAGAGAGAGAGAGAGAGAGAGAGAGAGAGAGAGAGAGAGAGAGAGAGAGAGAGAGAGAGAGAGAGAGAGAGAGAGAGAGAGAGAGAGAGAGAGAGAGAGAGAGAGAGAGAGAGAGAGAGAAGTTATGAAGCTTTCTATTCTTGATATCTAATGAGATATCAGCTTTCAAGATGTTCTATCATGATTTTGGTCCAATCAAAACAAGTTGTTATGAATGAGATCATAATTTGCTCAGATAGCCTCTAGATCATTCTATTTTTAGCAAACTACACTAGAATACAAGAGCTTACTATTGGCCATTTATTTTGTCCCACATACCAAATTCTAACTAATTTAAAGAAATGGACATGATCAAGTAGAAGTGGTAATTCTTTAGACACCAAGTTTTTGAAACAAAAAGACTTCATGTTTTGTCATGCAGAAGGCTTTAGGCTTTACAAGGTTGAAGCATTCCAATTCATATGTTTGAGAAGGATACTTTTTATTTGCATGAGGATCAAAAAGGATATTATATGCACCTAAGAGGAAGGTTAGGGGTCATAAATGTAGTAGAATTAGGCCTACATAGTGTTATAAAAGCTACAGAATCCATCATAAAAGCTATAGACTCCATTAAAATATATATAGACTCCATAAAAAAATCTATAGACTCCATTAGAACATTTACAAAAGTACAAGGTGGAAGACTTTGGGTTTTCAAAATTACTTTGCTTAATTTGGCTAATAAGTTGCAAGTAGTCACAACTCTGAAGTAAATTGACTCCACAACCTCGAGTTTCTCTATCTAGTATTTCATAGGTTTTTGGAGCTACTTTACTTAAATTACATTATAAGTTATGTGTCATGAGAAAACCAAAGTAGAAAGGTCACTTTTAAAAAATCCAAAGGTCCATTCAAGTCAAAAATTCAAAGAGTGAATTATTTTAGGAAAATTATCTGAGTGAATTCTTTTAGAAGAATTAGAAGTAAGAAAGGTCACTTTTAAAAAAATCCAAAGGTCTATTCAAGTCAAAAGTCAAAGAGTGAATTCTTTCAGGAAAATTATCTGAGTGAATTCTTTTTAGAAGAATTATCTGTAAGAAATGGTCTTTTTTAGCAAGCTGAAGGGTACTTCCCTTTTGAAAACGTTTCTTTAAAAAATCCTAAGGGTAGTTCCCTTTTGAAAAGGTTTCTTTAAAAAATCCTGAAGGAAAATTTATTTCAATACTTTTGTCCTAAATTCAAAAGGCTGAAGGTTTATTTTCAAAAGGAAAATGACATTTTACAATGTTTTGAAGGGTGCTTTCCCTTTGAAAAAAGGCACTTTGCAAAAAATTTAAAGATAGCTTCTTCAAGCAAAATTTCCCCAAACACTTTTCCTGAAGGGTATTTTCTTGGGAAAATGGTTTGAACAAAATTCAAGGGGCATTTACAATTCTTCTGAAGGGTAATTTTGGAGAAAAAGGCCAAAAAACTTTTTCAAAGAGTCATTTTCCATGCCAAAGTGTCTTATGCAATAATTCCAAAGGGTATCTTTCAAGGAAGTGGACCATTGCAAAAATCCTGAAGACTTTTATTTTAGGAAAGTGGCCAAAGAATTTTTTTTTGAATGGTCTTTTCTAAAAAAATCCAAAGGTTCATTTCCAAATAACCAAAGGACATTTAAAAAAGTTTCAAGGGCAATTTTCCATTTTGAAAAGGGGGCATTTTCAAAGTGCCTAAAAGGATTGAGATGTTTGTGTAGATGTCAAAGATGGGTCTCATAAAGTAGTCATTAGCATTCAAAATCCATTAAAGGGGTCTCCAACTAATCAACAAAAGATGATGAGGAATTCCCCTTTTAACTTTGATGACATGGTATATAGCCTACATACATAACATGCAAGTGAAGGGGCATGCTAGGTTTTAAAAGCAAAGATAAAATCATTCACACCTAGTATAGAGACATGAAGATACCTTTGACATGGCCTCTATAAATTCCAAAAAAGGTACTTGAATATAAAGTAGATCCAAGTTGGACTAGATGCATTAAAAGGAGGTGGTGTATACAATCAATGGAGAGGTTCTCATCCTTTAACATGACCATCATCTCCCATAGGTAGCTGCTCAATGTAGAAGCAAGACCCCTTAAATACATAAGCATATTATTCACACCTACTTTTTTTAAATTAGGTCAATGAATTCAATGAAGAACATCCCAAGCCATGCCCTTGATAAGATATCACCCAAAATAGGTTTGATCATGATGCTACCAAGTACACAAGTATGGCGACCTTGTCTTGGTGACAAAAGAGAGTTAATGAATTTAGGGGTTCAAAGAATCTATAATAAAGGATCTTGGTCATTATGACCCACTCTCCATCCTCTCACATAAACCCCCTCTTATCTCATCCCCTTTCTACTTGATATATAAGCTTCTCGGCCTTAATAAGGATCCCTCAACTGGTGATAGAGGAACTTTATCAAAATTTCCTTCTAACACTCTCTTGAATCAATACCAGATAACTTTATGATTTCCATTGAGTCAAGTGTGCATTATAAAAGTTTAACTTATAAAATGTATGTTTTTCCTTATCATCTATGATTTCTCTACATACCTCACTTTAGTTTTCTTGGTTTCTTGTAAGTTGTCTGATGTGTTAGCCTTTGGTGCCTTTTTAAATCATTACAAGTCATAGTGTCTCTCTTATAGACCTATTTCTTCCTACCCTTCAAAGTGCATCTTCCCCTTTGACCTCCACACAACTACTCTACTTGTAGATCTGAAATAGGATTAACTAGACTTGTCTTATTTAAGTCTAGTAGTGGTCACTAAGGTTCCCAGTCTAAATGTGGATCACTCTCTTTTAGTGGATCACCTCCCTTAGCTTAGATTTTCCTTTTTTATGTTATCCTCCTATCCCTTTTCCTTAGTTAGTAGTAGATTTTAGCATAGGAAATGAGTGCTGAAGTGAAGCATCTAAGGAACTAGCCTCATTAAAAATCCTAGAGGTTCAACCTCACTACATGATACCCATATCCTGAGTTGTCCCAATGCTTGTATCTAGGAGTGATAAAGAGTGATAAAATCTCCCACAAAGTGTGTAATTTTATCCTACAATAGTTTTTATCACACCTAGTGGGACTATGTTGTTCACTCAGTGAAGATTTTTGGTGTTCTCTTCATCCAATTACCCTTTAGAGGCATGTGTGAAAACACCAATGGTGAATCTAAGTATTCATCAACTGGTATGAGTAGCCCAAGTGCCTAATCATCATTATTTGTTATGTATAATAAACCATCTTTTGACCAACATGCTTATTTCTCTACATTAACATCACACTTATCAAGAAAATAATGTTTATGTGTTCCCTCAAACAACATATCAAACCTATTATGGCCTTTTTTCCCCTCCCAATCCTACTTAAGACTAAGATCAGTATCATTTGAATTTAAATCAGTCCACTAATTCCCCTTGTCAAGACTATGTTTATCCTATTACATCCTTGTCAGGATTCAAGTAAGCATTATTATATTATATTGAGTTCATAAGAGAGATTGGTAGGGGTTTAGAATTTTTTTCATTCATCCCTATTGATGTTCTATGAGAGGCAAGGAGTTATTTTTAGTTAGTCAATAATAGGTGGTTAGTTTGTGAGGATGAACAATGGGTAGTTTGAGAGAGGGACAAAAAGGTGTGGTTGAGAAGCATAGTCCAAAATTTGAAAGTGTGTTGATATATTATGAAGATCAATAGACTTAGTTCAATTAGTCTTATGTGCCCTCTCCCCTCTAAAAGCCTCAATTTTAACCTCCAAAGGTTTTAAAACAACCTCATATTCAACATTGTCAAGGTCCATCCTTGTCAATAATCAGAGAAGAAATAATGGACCAAGGATAATCATCATGAAAACCAATAAGGAGGTTGGACTTGGACAAGAATTCCCCATTCATGCCATAGATGGGATAAGGAGCTTCTTGCATAAGTTTTGGAGTGTGTGGGAATCCATTAAGGAAGGTGAATATCCACACATTGAGAATAAAGAGATGAAGGAATGGATACTCTCAATAGAGGAGATCTTAACTCATTGGGAGGATGAGTACGTCAAACCCAAACAATCAGTTTGTCCTCTTCTACCCCTACACCCATTCCAACTCAAGATTTTGAAACCATCCCACCATGGATATTCTCCTACACCTTTGAACATAATTATGTCATGACCTCTCTTATGAAACCACACTCTCATACACCCTTTTAAAAGGAATAGAAGGTGGTTGTTCCCTACAAATTTCCATCATGGAGATTGATTTAGAAAGGCATAGAAAAGAAGGAAGAGTTGTCAGTTATGGTGGTCCAAGAACTAGTTCAAGAGGAGTTAGTAGTTGAAGAAAATAAAAAATAGGTGTTATCTCAACTCAATGAGCTTTCCCTAAAATATTTCCAAGACTCTTTCTCCCTCCCTCAAGAGCCACCAAAGAGACCACTCAAAGTACCTAGTTGGAAAGATACTCTCTCAAGTTGCAAGCAAGGTGAATTTTTTCACTCTCCCACCATATCCCTCTTGGAGAAAGAGCCTCTTTACAAAGGATAGAGGAATATTTTTTAGTCTCAAGTGAGTCTTGAGAAGATGAGGTAAGTGTGTATAAGGAATAAATCTTGATAGGTAGCCCACTTCATTTAGAGGAAGAAAAATCAGGCTTAGACCAACCTTCTTACGATGGCTTTGACACTAATGAACTAGATATTTAATGGGAAATACTCACTTTAAATATATGGAAGACCTTGAATGTACTACTAATTATCTATTCTACATAGATGGAAAAGAGGATCAAAACTAGGTACTAGAGGTTAGTCCAATTTAAAATAAGGTGTCAATTGAAGATAACCCTAATATGTTAGAACTAGAGGAAGACAAGTGTGATGTTTTTCACCTTGGTTGGTTAAATAAATCCTCATTTTTATTTAAAAACAATATGAAATATTGAGTGAGGTTGATGAAGGAGACATCTCAAGTGCTCAATTGATACAATTTGAGAAACGTACTAATGAAGAGCCTGAAGAGTTGTGGCAACAATTCAATACCATAACCAAAGAGTTTGAGGAGGATACGAGACATGTCCTTATTCTATAAAATTATGAGCATGTTTCTCTAATAATGATCAATCCTTTTTTTCATAAGAAAAAGGTGGAAGAATATGGTATTTTTGAACCACCAAGTCAACAAACTGTAGTTGATCCCAATAACCTAGATGAAGTCTTCATGCAAGGCTTTCTCAAGAGTGATGAGCAACATCAATCAAGTCTTGAGATAATAAGGGAATTCATATACATTGAAGACATGTTTGTACCACTTCATCCATTAGTGAGTAAGCCAAAAGAGTCAACAGTTAGACATCTTAGTCTACCTAGCATGAGCTTACAAAAGCATGGTGCCTCTCATCCTTATACACTACAAATTGATGATGCTAAAAGTTTCCCATTTGACCCAAGAATAATGGGAGTTTGAATATAGGGTTAGCATTATCAAAGAAAGTAGTGACTCTATGCCCAATGGATCACATGAAGCAAATGAGTTGGGTTCTCAAGCATAACAGGCATGCTTTCCTATAAGTCACCACAAATTTTGGCCATTTCTTTTCACCCACATAACAAATTATAATTGATTTAAGGAAATGGAAATGATCAAGTATAAGTGTCAAGTCTTTAGACTTTGGGTTTATAGAACAAGAAGACTTTAGGTTTTGTCATGCAAAAGGATTCAAGCTTTACAAGATGGAAGCATGTCAAGCTATATGTTTGAGAAGGATAATTTTGATTTACATGAGGAGAAACAAGGAACTTATATGCACCTAAGAGGAAGGTTAGGGGTCATAAATGTAGTATAATTAGGCATACATAGTGTTATAAAAGCTATGGAATCCATCAGAAAAGCTATGGACTCCATCAAAAAATCTAAAAACTCCATCAGTAAATCTCTGAACTCTATCAGAACATTTACAAAAGTACAAGGTGGAAGACTTCAGATTTTTGAAAATGCTTTGATTAATTTGGCTAGTAAGTTGAAATTAGTCACAACTACAAAGTAAAGTGACTCCATAACACTGAGTTTCTCTATCTATCATTCCATGAGTTTGTGAAGCTACTTTACTTAAAATACTTTATAATTTGTGAGTCATGAGAAAACCAAAGTAAGCAAGGTCAATTTTAAAAAAATTGAAGGTCCATTCAAGTCAGAAGTCAAAGAGTGAATTCTTTCAAGAAAATTGTTCAATAAAGTTCTTTTAGAAGAATTATCTATAAGAAATGATCTTTTTTAGCAAGTTGAAGGGCACTTTTCTTGACAAAAGAGTCTATTTCAAAAATCTAAAGGGTAGGTTCCTTTCAAAAAGCTTGAAGGAAAATTTATTTTAGGACTTTTGTCCAGAAGTGAAAAGGCCAAAGGTTTCTTTCAAAAGGCAAAGGACATTTTTAAAAGTTCTGAAGGGTACTTTCCATTTGGAAAAAGGCACTTTTCAAAATTCTAAAAGATAGATTCTTCAAGAAAAAATGCCCCAAACACTTTTCCTAAAGGGTATTTTCTTAGGAAAATGGTCTGATACAAAATTAAAGGGTGTTAAAGTTCTTCCAAAGGGAAATTTTAGAGCAAAAGGGCCAAAACATTTTTATAAAGAGTCATTTCCATGCCAAAGTGTCTTATGCAATAATTCTAAAGGGTTTATTTCAAGGAAGTGGACCTTTACAAAAGTCCCAAAGACTTTTCTTTTGAGAAAGTGGCCAAAGCAAATTTGTTTGAATGGTCTTTTCCAAAAAATCTCATGGTTCATTCCAAATAACCAAAGGACATTTACAAAAGTTATAAAGGATATTTTTACTTTGTCAAGTAGGCATGTTCAAAGTGCTCAAAAGGATTAAGACATTTGCATAGATGTCAAATATGGGTCTCATAAAGTAGCCATTAGCATTCAAAAGCCATTAAAGGGGTCTCTAGCCAATTAGAAAAAGATAATGAGGACTTCTCCTTTCAACTTTGATGACATGGTCTATAGCCTATATATAGGACATGCAAGTGAAGAGGCATGCCAGGTTTTAAATGTAAAGATCAAATCATTCACACTTAGTAGAGACATGCAACTACCTCTGACATGGATCTATCAGTTCTAAAAAAGGGACTTGAATACAAAGTAGACCTAAGTTAGACTAGATGCATTAAAAGGAACTTGTGTATGTAATCAATGGAGAGTTTCCCATCCTTTAACATAGCTATCATCTCTGATAGGCAATCACTCAACAAAAAAATAAGACCCCTCAAAGACACAAGTAGATTATTCACACCTAATTTTGTAAAATAGGTTAGTGAATTTAATGAATAGCATCCCAAGCCATGCCCTCAACAAGATGCCACCCAAAATAGGTTCAATCATGATGATACCAAGTACACAAGTATGGGGGCATTATCCTAGTGACAAAGGAGAGTTAATGTATTTAGGGGTTTAATGAAGTTGTAAGTAAGGATATCAATCATTATGACCCCCTCTCCATCTTCTCATGCAAGCCCCCTCTTCTCTCATCCCATTTTTACTATATATATATATATATATATATATTATATATATATATATATATATATATATATATAGACTTTTGGGCCTTAATAAGGATCCCTCAACTAGTGATAGAGGCACTCTATCAATATTTACTTGTAACACTCTCTTGAATTTATACAAGACAACTTTATGATTTCCACTGATGTCAAGTGTGCATTATTGAAGTTTAACTTGTAGTATGTATGTTTTTCCTCATCATCTATGATTTCTTTATGTACCTCACTTTAGTTTTCTTAGTTTCTTGTAGGTCATGTGATGTGTTAGCCTTTGGTGCCTTTCTAAAGTGTTATGAGTCATAGTTTATCTCCTACAAACCTATTTCTTCCTACCCTTTAAAGTTCATCTTTGCCTTTGACCTACACACAACTACTCTACTTGCATCTCTAAAATAGGATTAGCTAGACTTGTCTTGTTTAAGTCTAGTAGTGGTCACTAAGGTTCCTATTCTGAATGTGGATCACTCTCTTTTGGTGAATCACCTCCCTTAGCTTATATTTTCCTTTTTATGTTATCCTCCTATCCCTTTTCCTTATTTAGTAGTAGATTTTAGTGTGGGAAATGAGAGCTAAAGTGAAGCATCTAAGGAACTAGCCTCATTAAAAAGCCTAGAGGTTCAACCTCACTATAAGATACCTATAGCCTGAGGTTGTCTCAATGCTTGTAGCTAGGAGTGAGAGACCCTGAGAAAATCTCCAAAAAGGGTGAAATTATAGCCTACAACATTTACCAAAGGTGGCGATTCATGGTCCAACTAGAAATGAATGCTCCAACCACTTTCCAAATTCCCAAACTTTAATCTTTTGATCTTCCACTAAATCCCATTATAAGGGAAACATATTTAGGTCTTTGAACTTCTAAGGACACATCATATATGTTTTAAATGGTGGCTTGTCAAGGCATGACTTGAAATGATCTTTTCACACCTACTCTATGCCTTAGATCTTTAGCTAAATTAACTATAGAGGAAAACTAGAGTAAGGATATTGGTTTTGCTATAAACATAGCACCTTGTCCAATAATTAGTCCCTTATAAGTCTATATCAAGATCTAATTCCTTTTTTATCAAGTTAGGATCAAGTTTAGGATCTTATTTATCAAGTCAAGATTGTCCTATTTGATGACCTTTTATTGTAGTATCCTAGATCATTACATTGTTAGTTGTCTATGATCTAGCTTGATTATTTTAACACCTTGACCATCACGTGCTGTCAAATCCCCAAATCCAATTAAATGAAAATCATAGATATTTTGGACCCATCACCTCAATCTTAGCTTTTTATTGGTCCTCAAGATATACTAACTATTTGAGTTACTCTAGGCTCTTATGATCTTAAAATTTGTTGGCCACCACTCTTCCTCAAGTCTTTATGAAGGGTTTTTTGACCCTAATGGCTAGTTCATGGAGCTTAAATTGACATTCATATGAACATCATTTGATATTCAAAAGAACATTTTTTATGTCTGTGAGAACATTTTTGATGTCCCATAGATTATCAAATTTAAAGTCATATGGATTTTTGCCTAGGCATAAAGTTGACACTTGCATAGATGTCTTTCATATTTTGGCCAACTTTGCAAACTTGTATCTTGAAGTGAAAAACTCACAAGGTTACCAAAATTTTAGGATATGGTATTAATGCCACAAGGAGAAAACCCATTTTATTATCTATCTTGGAAGGATTCCTAAGTGAAGATATCAATTGCACAAATTGGTTGGTCCACTTAATCTTGACTCAAAATGGCCAAGTGTGAAGACTTGGTCATTTTAATCTGTAGAGCCAATTTTGAAGATGTATATCTTCCATCTTGCATTATCACATGGGTTGTAACTTGGCATGAATGATCTTTTCATAAGAATGAATGAACCTATATGACTGAATTCCCTTAACTCATCCATATGCATACAATCTAGTAATATTAAAACAACCATGTATCTTTTCCTAATACTAGGGCCAAATGCTTGGACAAATTTTGGATGGAGTGAGTGGATCAAATGAGTTCTATGCACTCCGTAATTTGTCATAAGGTTAATTTTGTAGTGTTTTAAAGGCTTATGAGCTTCATGACCTCTTCACTCTACCCACACCATCCAGAGCTTTTCCAAATTAGTTGAATTAATTAGACAATTGGTAAATTTACATTGGGATGTTTTAGCATGTGGGCACAACTTGGTATGTGGGCCAAATATGGCCAATAATAACACATAAAATTGATGCTAAATAAAGTGTAGTAAGTAGAAAATAAGATAAAGGAAAGGATATAATTGAAAAACATGTACCTTTAATTATCTTAGTGCCACAGATAAATAAATAAGAGAAGTGAAGGCATCCAATGTGAAGAACAATAGGTAAACTTGTATAAGTTAGCAAAAAAGTAGCTAAGAATCAAATTTTTTAGAAGATAACTATATGATAATGGAAATGATTCTCTACATCATCATGATTCCATAACATTTTATGGTTCCAAAAATGGATGAGTAAAAACAAAGATAGAGGCAAAACAAGGAATTTACCAGAAGATAAATGAAATATTTAGATTTTGAAAAGTGTTTTTAATTGGGTGAAATGAAAGTCATTTGTTGTTTTTGACTTGTGAAGGAGAGAAAAAGAGCTCTAAGAGAAAAAATGAGCTAGCATGGTGAGGAGACAATAGGATAGGTGAGAGGGACCCCTAGAGGTAGCAGCAGGGGTAGGACAAGTAAGCAACTGAGAATCTTAAGCCAATTTTTGAATATTTTAGTATTTTAAGTGTATTTTTATAAATTTGTAATTTTAAGCATTTCTAGATGTTGAAATGAACTAAATTAGATACTATGAGTAGGAAAAACCATTTAGGGAAATAGTTTAAAGGGTTTGGAGAGAAAACTACCAGAAGGTACTTTTTTTTCAAATGTAAGGGGTCAATAGGGAAAAATAACTAGGTCAACCCAGTCAACCCAGTAGGCTAAAATTGGGTAAAATTCACATTACTGATCTAGTAGGTATGTGCTGACCCTATACATTTTGCAGACTACCAACCTAGTATAGTTTGCCAACTGATTAGAAAAGTCTAGAATCATAATGTAGTAATAGGGGGAAAGAAGAGGGTTGACTTAGTTTTTTAAGTCAACTAGGGCAAAAATAGGGAAATTTTGGTCAAATTAGTTTGACTAGAGAACTAAAATAGTATAGAAATGTGTGTAAGTGGTTGAAAGAGTGCTAGAATGGCAAAAAAAGACCAACTAAAGGCTAAAAAGGGTGAGTAGGATAAAAAAGGTAAAAATGAATAAATTAAAGTGGTTTAGGCTTGTTTTTCTAGAATTGTAAATACAATTATTTTGATTATACATGACAAAGAAGATCTAATACATATTTTGTTATTTTATGATTACAAAGACAACCTAGATTATGGTGTTTGGTAGATGTATCATGGCTACCAGATCTACTAGAGCATTTAATGATAGAGGATAGGGTGAGACTGATCTCTATAGGCCTGGGTGGCATAATAAAGATGTGTAGGATACCCATGAGCTTGGATTTATTAGTCATGTTCCTAGGATGTTGGGAATGATTGACTAACACCTTCAAGTGGGAGGTGGAGGGGGATAATATAGAGGTGGCTATTATACTATAGGATTTACATGCCATACTAGGATTACTGATAGCTGGGGCACCTATGAAAATGAAGATACTAAATAGTGACAAGGAGAGGAGAGCCTTCACCATATGGGCTACAAGCTCAGAGATGATATACCCAAGTTGGAGAGTTATTATGTTTAATGTGTATACCTCATAAATTTGAATATCTAGAAGGTTGTGATAGGACTTATGATGACATGAGTGTTATTCCACAAGTTAGATGGAAAGGTACCACTATTCATAATACATTTGAGACGAATGATACTAGAGGAGAGAGTACTATATGATTTGGGGTCTATGATCTAGGTCTAGCTCATACATAACATGTATGGATTGTTAGTCAAAGGGTAGAATTCTATTAGACTGATCATATTACTGATGGTATGGATCTATGAGAGGTTTCCCATTTATTGATCGATTGGGTTTCCCCATGTGGTTGGTGATAGCTCTCCTTAGTTACTGAGATGAAGATAGAACTAGGTAGCATGGGTTGTGCCCCATATGTTAGTGCTATAAATAGTGAGATGGGCATACATAGTATGGTAGCCTTATGGGCACATAGTGACTACATGGCCTAGTTGGGACACAATTTCACCAATTTTATCATGGATGGAGGTGATAAGACATTACACTTGGTGGATGGAGCCACATCTAGTAGAATAAGTACTAGGGAAGATGGGTTTGCCTTACCCAATGGTCATTAGTGGTGAGGTTAATGCTCATGCCACATCATGAGAGACCATGGATTAGTCAAAAATGATAGGTAGTAGAGTGAGAGGAGAGAGATGTGAAGGTGAGATCACCAAAGGTACCACTACTAGATCCATAAAAGGAGTAGTGACCATTAAGGATACAACATTGATATAGGTAGTAAGAGATAGTAGAGATCATAGATGTCTTGGATGACCCAATAGGTAGGCTAGAATAGAGTTGGAATATAGAGAGGGCACTCAGGCATAGGTTGAGATAGACTCAAGATATGGCTACAAGATTTTCTTTTAAGAGGTGACTAATAGAGGATGTTATCAAAGGCCACATAGATGGGGAGACTATGCTCAATGGTCATGTGGATGGTGAGATAGTAGTGGATGATACATAGATAGGTAATAAAATATGGTTAATTTATTATTTAAGTTTTATTTGAAATATACTAAAGATAGATAGATTTTGAGATATATAATTTATCTAATATCTATATAGTTTACTTTTTGTATGTGTAACAAAGGACGAGGAGATCAGATGGTGGTACCTTATAAGGGTAACACTTCATGATGTCTTGGATGAGACACTGATACCATATGACCTTGCTACATTGGAGGACCCTAGGGTACCATCTACTCCAACTTAGGAAAGATGGTTTAGACTAGTTGGAGAGGTAGTGAGGTAGATATGAGAATATAAAGAGGTGATGCAACCACTAGTAGATATGGGTACAAGAAATAAATAAGCATGGTATGCCCTCACAAAGGAGAGAGATTCACATATATCTATAGTAACATAAATGACATAGGCACATGCTCAAGAGAGAGTGACACATGTAATGACCCTGACTTATATGAAATAGGTACATGAGTAGGAGATAATGACACATGAAACAACATTGACCCATATGACATAGGTATAGGAGGATGAGAGAGTGACACATTTAGAAACCCTATCCTAGTTGGCATAGATATAGGCTCAAGTAGCTCATTTATAGGGGTAGGTGTTAGGATTGAGATCTCAAACAACATTATTACAACATTCTATTCAGATGGGTCAGATCAAGGCATCTATAGGTAGTATGGATAAGATATGAGAAAGGTAGGATGGGGCCCAACCATAGAGATGGAGCATTGTATATGATTATAATTGTTGTATCAAACTCAATATATATATATATATATATATATATATATATATATATATATATATATATATATATATGGATTATTTTGGAATTTTAGATATAAGTTGTATATGTTGTCATTATGATTATGTTTGTGGATGCTTTAGATATATTTATTTCTATCACATGAATTTATTTGTTTATTTTATATGCTATAGGAAATATATGAGATGGTTTCTTTTCTAGCATTATGTAGAACACATGCATGGGTAAAAAAGAAATAGGTAAAAAGGACTTGGTAAAATATAATCAATAAATAATGTACTACACACTAGTTCAAGTTGGGAAATGTGTAATAAAAAGAAAATTATTAAGGATAAATAACCAAAGGAATGGTAAAACAAGAGGGTGAAAAGGAATTTGTTTTTAGACCAAATGAAAGATTAGAACCAAATTAAAACAAGTAAGATCACACTAAATCATGTTGGGATGTATGAAACTAGGGTAATAAAATGGAAGGTTTTAAAAATGACAAAATAGTATAAAAACAAATCAATTAAGTAAATTAATCATACTAAACCACATTGGGAAGTATAAGAGAAACAAAATTGGAAAAAACTGGATCTTAAATTTATCACACTAATTCAATTTGGGAAGCATGAAAAATTCAAGAAAATGGTTGCATTATTACATGCACTTAGAAAATAAGTAGATAAAATAAAAAGAGAAATGAAGTAAGCATAACAAATACTAAATAAAATTGGGAAGCATGTCAATGATGTGTAATTTCATAAACAACCAAATCTTATCTCATGTTTGACACATGTAATTTTTATTGTGACTTGTGTTATTATAAAATTTTGTGAGGAGGGTAAGGTCCTATCTATGGTCTTACATTTAAAATAAAAAATTGAAGACCACTAAGGTGTAATAAATTTGAAAATTAGGTAATAAAGGTTGTGGGTAATAATAAGGTGAAATTATGGTAATTTATGAGGATGGCTAGGTCCTATCATGGTCTTACAATGCAAGTCATAAATGAAATACTAAGGGGAGTGATCAATAAACAAAAAAATATTTATCAAGAGGAAATATATATAATTTAGGGCATGAAAAATTGAGTGTAAAAATCATTACTTATGCATCTTATGATAAGACCTTAGGAGACAGGAGGCATATTAAGGACATGAGAAGACACTAAGTGACTAGTGACCATTAGTGTACAAAGGAAACCTATTCGCTATAGACACTAAGATATGTAGGAAAATAAACATGATTTTAGGATTAAATAATGAAGGTATATTGGTATAGAAAAGGTGAAATGGACCTACCTTCTTATGACATGTTCCCCATTCCTCAGGACTCCTTATAGATCCATTAGTCTACTACAAAGATTGGGTACTTATGTGAGAAAGTAGGTTGCACTAAAAGATTTTTTTATTATCCTTTTCTAATATATTGGCCTACCACACCCTAAAGGACCTATATTATATCATGAGGCCAAATTTGGAGTTTGATCTTTAACTAAAAAAGGAGATGTGCTTTGAATCACATCTTTTAGAGTGATTGGAATTTTAAGAATTTTGAAATATTGTTGCCTTTTGTATCATTGCCTTTTGTTAAATGATTTAGATTTTATGATTCCTCATCCATATATACTTGGAATGACCAATAATTATAGATATAGTGATACACATGAATGAGTTGTAAGATTAGGCTAAAGGAAGCTAAGTAACTAAAGACAAGACTGACTAGGACATTTAGGCTTAACAATGAACCAACATGTGATCTCAAGTCTCAACCATGTATATTCTTAGTTGGAAAAACGGGTAAGAAAGGAAATAAGGAGATCCAAAATGGACTAGTGAAAGGAAAGTATAATGATATGAATAATTTTCTAACTGATCACATGATAATAGGAAATGACTAAAGGGAACCATGTTTGTATAACCAAATCACAATGATAATTATCCATGAGTATTAGAGATAAAAAAGCAAAAAATCATTGAGACACAAGAAGAGAATTTTTAAGTTTGAAATAAAAATAAATAAATGATAAAGAAATATATCCATAGGCAAATAGAAATGAAAATATAAGGAATATAGAGTGCAAAAATAAAGTCACCATGCAATATAAATAAGAATTTGACACAATATCAAATGATATAACAGATATAATATTAGATCACACATCCAATCCAAATGTAAATGTAAAATAACCATGCATTTCCTCATAAATACTAATAAATCTACCCACACACATTATCCAAAACATTAGATAGATCTCTATGAAGTTGGACATGAATTGATATAAATGTCTTGTTTACTTCAATGAAAAATAAGAAAATACTTCTCATCTAATTTCCTAAAAAAAATAAGATCATTAGATGGATAATGCTAAGGAAGGAAATTAGGCAAGGGATGCTCATAATAATGCATAGGAGTGGTATCTATGGGAGATACAAGAATCACCAGTGGAGAAGGATCCATAGGTGAATAACTCATAGGTGGAGAATGATCCATAAATGAGGGAAGGTCCATGGGTGAAGGTTTCAAAGGTGGATGCATAGAAGGTGATGAAGGGACCATAGGAGGGGATGAAACCATAAGAGGTTGATCCATATGAGAAGAAGGAGGATCCTTCTTATGGGAATGACCTATGGGAGGAATGGAACAAGGTCTGGAATAACTATAAGGTTATCCTTAAGGTGTTACTAAAGGATGTAGAAATGATCAGTGTGATGGGTGCCACATTGGTGCCATAGACAATATAATTCATCATATGTAAGCATATATTTAGGAAGTACCTTGAATGGAGGCATGGTATTATCTAAATACTAAGGGGAATAAGGATGCAAAGTATCAATATATTGTCATAACTTATGATAATGGGTGGAAGAATGATTATCTATTCTATGAAAGCAACATATATGCTTGTGAGTGGTCTTAGTAGAAGTACTCACAAGAGGAGGTATAACAAGAATGGAAGGGGCTTATGAAGGCTCATCAACCCATTTGGTAGGAAATAGATCCATCTTAGGCAAAGGAAGTAAACCATCACCAAAGGAGGGTGTTGGTGGGGAAGGAACTGGATTAGGCTCAATGGAAGGAGCGATCAAATCAAAAGTAGGGATAGACTCAGCAAAAATAGAAGTAAAAATATGATCAATTATAGTGGGATAAAGAATGGGATCAACTATAAAAAGAATAATAATGGGATCTAATATGGGTTCCACTGAGGGAGGGGTGGGATCTATAGAAGGTTAAATAAGGGTCTCATGTATCTCAAGGTTAAGAAAGATATAGTGGTCAAGGTACCTTACAAAATGGTAAGGCCCAGTCATAGCACGATCCATGAGCATACCTCTATGAGGATCATTAGAAACTAGAGGTGTTAGTGCCATTTATACCCTATGATAAAGAGGAAAACTACTAAAATTAGGAACTATAAATGAGGTAAAATATGAAGATACATGAAAAGACTGAAATAAAGAAGAATGATAATGGATAATCTTAGCATCATGGGCTTGGACAAGACTACCTAAGAATAGATCATCTAAGGAGTAACCATCATCATATCTTGGTGTGTGAAGATAAATGACATAAGTAGGGATGACCTTGTCATCTAAGGAAGTATGATGGATATAATTCCAAGTCTTGGTTAAGACAATGGGAATGTCATCACAAAGAGGTTTATAAGAACAAGGTTACAAATAAGTCAAAAGTTACGAGATGAGATGAGGTGAAAGATCAAAAGTTTTAATATTTAGGTTGATCTCATTAGGCTCATCATCATCAAAGTATAAAAGGTTAAGAAGAATATTCCCAATGAGTTTAGGATAACCATTGTAACCTCTAGTTGAATTAATAGGGAAATTGAGGTGTTGAGACTCATAGAATGGAACAATAGGTAAAATTTCAAGAGTAGGAATCTTGAAGACACCATAGTCTTAGAATTGTTTGAAATTACAAGGGTTAGTATCACCTTGAATCTTATAAATGGATCCATTATGAGGGAATTTAATGCATTAGTAGGTGGAAGAAGAAATTGTTCTCATATGGTTAGTCCATGATCTACCAAGCAAGATGTTATAAGAGAGGAAAGTTAAAGATCATCACCTTCACAATAACGATGATAGGTGAGATGGTAATGGAAAGACACACATAACCTATAGGAGAAATTTTCCTTCTATAATATCCTTGGCATGTGCTTCATGTGGATTTAAGGTTGTATTCAAAATATCCAAGGGTCTTAATGAAATTGAGAGAGGCAATACAAGTGCTATAAACCTCATCAATCAATGCACATTTGACTTGGATATTGCCTATTTGGATACTAATAAACAAGAAAGGATCATATGCATGAAGCATAATCTCATCAAGAATCATAAAGGCTATAGGAAATTTTGAAGAAAGAGAAGTGTCTATTGTTTTTTAAACATGGATGGACATCTCTTCACATTATTATACTATACTATCCTTAGATCTAGATAAGGTTGCTTCACATCCTACTAGGGGAGGATGAGGGATGATCATCTCAAATAAGAGTTACATAAGATGTTTTATATGACATTGAGAGGTCCTCATAAGATCAAGGAATGAAATATGGGATGGGAGATTAGTGAGCTCCATAATGGAATCCCACTCATCAGAACCCATGAAAAGGTTTTTATAAATAGGTGCATAGTGATTAAGAAGGTCTTTGGAAGGAGAAGCCAAAGTGTATTAGAATTTATGTTGATAAGAAGGATAAGTTTTATAATAAGGTTGTGAATTATGTTTCAAAGATGAAGTAATTGGTTCAAGTTAGTTCTGAGAATTGGTCAGAGAAGTGTTAGTAGAGGCTTGATTATCATTAGTGTTAGAATATGGAGGGATGGTATAAATAGAATGGGAAGTGTTATCCATGGAAGAATTAGGAGTTAGATCATCAAAGGTTATAACTTCATCTTGATCCTAACTCATTTGGTTGAGTTGGAGAAGAATATTGGATAACATGACATGTTTGAGATGATGGAATAGTGTAGATAGGTTGAGTGTCAATAAAAGTAACCACCCTTCTCATATTAGTCATTGAAGCTACATTCTCTTCAAAAGTGGGGTCAACAAGACTTTCTACATTGTTTGTGGAAGGGGTGGGCTTATCTTGGGTGTCTTGATAAGGTTAATGATTAGGAATAGGGCCTTTGTAGATAGCCAAATGAACATTAGCTTGATTTAAAGCTTCAGTTTTAGTATGAGATTCATGAGCTTTGAAATTAATTTCATAATCTTATTGATGATTTAAAATGATTGAATCATGATCAAAATTAGGACCATGGATGAGATCTATGGCTAAAGTATGGAGCTACCTACAAGTCTCATGAGAGTGACCCAAACTATTGTGAAACCAACTAAATTTGTTAGGATCATACTGAGATTTTATAGGACTAATACGATCAAGTTCTTATGGAATAGGCCTAGGTAGACACTTGAGTAATTCAGCCAAGGATAAGGGTTTGTGAACATTAATGTTATTTGGTGAAGATAGATGAGGATTGGTATATTATTGATACGGGGGACCTAGTTTCAAAGATTAGTTAGAAATGATAGATTGAATAGTGTGAATGACATCATAAGAGTTCATGACACCATCATTGGTAGAATTATGATTTTAAGTAAGAGACAAGGACATGTAGAAGGTTGGGGTGGCTCAAATTGATGCATAAGGAAATATTCATGTTTATCTTGGTCAATAGCCTCCTCCAAAGTACATGGAGAGAGAGAGAGACAGTGTGTCACTAATATTATAACTTGGGAAAAAGAAAATTAGTGAAGAGATGGAAAATATTATCATAGACCATGTTATGTTCACACATGTTTGATAAAGTTTTCCACCTCTTAAAAAAATCTTGAGAAATTTTATTTTCAAGTTGTTTATAATTTATGAAGTGGGCCAAAGTATTTTTGGGAAGATCACTAGTTTGAAATTATTGAACTAAGGCATTCACTAAATCTTCCAAACTAGAAATGAAATGAGTTCTAAGTTGATTGTACTAGTCTAAGGCATCACCCATGAGGGTTTTTGATAAGATCTCAGTAGCAGTAAAGGTATTCAATTTGATCCAATCCTTATAAAGATTTACAAATGTTTTAAGATGAAGGGTAGGATTAGTTGATCCATTATAAAAAAATGTAGGGGTGATATCTCCTATATCAATATTAGCAATTTTAATGGTAAGAGGCTCATTTTGAAGATGATTAATGGTTTTGTTGACCAAAGGAGGTGGAGGGATGATATTTCCTTAGGAATCTCAAAGAGGAGGATGGGGAACATTTTAGTTATGCATTCCCCAAGTCATTAGTTGAGGATGATTTTGAAGATGGAGAAGGTGATTTTGCATTCTCATCATCTGATTTGTGTTATGAACTTGAAAGGAATTCATTTAATTTGGTGTATTAATAATAGTTGATGGGTTTGATCAACATTATTTGAAGCATTAGAGTTAGTATTAGAATTGGAATTAGTGGCTTGGGTACCACTACTGGGTGTTGATAGGTGCTTGAGAGGAATGATTAGAATGAGAGGCACTAGTGGAAATTTTTTCTTGTGGATCAAAAGATGGACTAGTGAATGGATGAGAAGAGGAAGCACTAGAAGCATGATTACCTTGGGTAGAAAATTATATACTAGTAGAAGGATTAAGGATAGTGGATATCATGAGAGGCTCACTAGATGTATAACCTACCATGTTAGTGGATATACTAGGCATGAAAGTAGAGGAAGTTAAAGAGGAAGAGGTCATGGTATGAGAAGGGGTCATAATCAAGGGAAGAGGCTAAAAATCAAAGAAAGTAGTACCCCCAAATCCATTTGAGAATGTGAGAGTAAGTGAGTGAGGCTCTTTGGATTGACCACTAATATTAAGATGGTATATGGTAGAGGTATCCTTTCCTTGATGTTGAGGAACTTTTGGATTAAAGAAGAGAATTTCAATGGTATACTCTAATTTAGGTTGGTCTTCTAAGGAAAAGAGAGGATTATGTTGTAAAGAGGTATTAAGAGGACCCCATAGTTCATTATGTGAGTGACTATGTGAACATTACTCTCATCTAAGAGAGGATCCCTACTTTGTATATGGAAAACCCTATGAGGGTTGGTAAAACTCATCATGTTTGTTGAATTCAATTCAATGTTGTCTTCAAATAGAAAAATCATTATGAAGGATAAGGATTAAAACCAGGTAAGAAAAATGCAAAATCAAAAAAATTTAAAGTGGTATAAATATTACAAGGTCAACTAGGTCAACATAACACATAAAACAAGGCATTTAAATAGTACAAGATTGACTAGGCCAATCCAGTATAGTAAATAGAGGCTGTAAAAGTGTATAGGGTCGACTAGGTCAACCTAGTATAATAAATAAGGAAAATCAACAATTCTATAATAGATTATGTTGACTAAAATGACTATGCAATGGAAATAATTTTGTAAGTACTTAGAAAATTAATAATTGAAGGGAAATAATCAATCAATTGGATCAATGAGGTTGATCCAACTGAGTCACACAACATAAAACCTTGCACCAATGTTATCTAATACAAGTTTTTATAATACAAAATAAAATTGAGAAAATAGAAAGTAATCAATTTGGAAAGTAAAATGTAACTAGTTGGTCAACCTGAATGTTGGTTAGATTATTAGAATATGATTTTAAATGTGATGGGAAGTTGTTTGTAAATAAGGAACTAGAAAGTGATCTAAGGATAGTTTCAAGAAATTTGGGATGAAATGGATCTATATTCACAATGGTGTAGGCTTGGTATTGGGTCCTACCCCCTCACTTTACATACACAACAATAAGGGTGTTAAGTGCTTAGATAAAATATATGATTAACCACATGTTTGTACTTGGCCAAAAAACCAAGTTATCTTCCCCCTTGGTCATGAAATCCAAGTAGGTTGTCCTTGGGTAGACAATTATTAAAGTGCTTATTAAGATTTTGGGATTTGCTCATGTGTGCATAAAATAGAAAATAGTAAAACTAAGTGGTATATTGAAAAACTCATAATTAAACTATGTGTTCAATTCTAAATATGTGAGTAATAAGAAATAAAAGTGTGATCTAATTACTAGCATATCAAGGTTAATTCCAACTTTGAAACAAGGTATAGTGTTGATATAATCAATAGTTTATACATGTAATATAAAACTAGGTTGATATGTTCACCTCTATACTATGGAATCAAGGTCTGATAATGAATAAGGTCGATAGAGTCAATTCATTTATCTTGATAACATACATAATATAGAACTAGGTTAATAGGGTTGATCTAGTTAACTATGCAATTGTAGTTTTAAAGACTGTAAACTATGAAAAGAAAGAATGTAAGGAAAGAGAGAAAGGATATAAAGGAACCTTGGTGATTATAAATATGTAGATAAGTTATATTTCTATCAATTAACCTTGATAAATGCCTAAAAACTCTACTGATAGGGTTGATTGGATCGATCTCACTTTGTAGAAGCTTGTTACTAAGTGCCTAAAATGTACAAGGTCAACTAGGTTAACATAGTATGTTGAACATGATGCCTAAAACTATACAAGATCAAATGGGTCAACCTAGTAGTCTGACCTAGAAGTCTAAAATATGGAAAACTATATTGGGTTGATTGAGTCGATCTAGTAGTCTATACCTAAAAAAGAACCTGCACAAAAAGAACATAGTCATATGGATGTGATTGTGTGTTAAACTTATGCACAAAAATTTGAGCTAGATTAAAGTAGTTGACCCAATATAGCAAAAATATGATAAAAATAATTATAAATAAAGAAATAAGTGAACAAATCCTATAAGGGTTAGTTCACATCAGGTTGACTACAATGTATGTAATTAGAAATGCATCATGTTTATAAATCAATCCTAACTTAGAGAAGATAGAAAATACCTACAATTCTCATTGGGAATACATTTGTTAAGAAATAAAATAACCAATATGGGGATTTACTAGACCCAATTAGGGGATCACTTATGATAATACACTATGCTAAGAAGGGTTCCAAAGCCTTCAATCTAACATAATCATGTAATAACCCTAAGGGAGCCCTAGGTTTTGATATTTCACATATTCTAATAACAATAAAAGTAAATTTAATCTAGTGCTCACCAAATATCATGGCACAAAGTGGGGGTTATAAATAGTAAAATTAAATATACATAGAAGACATATACTCACATCGATGTATATATAATCCTAACACATGGAAGAGAAGCACACCTACATTATATATCTACTCTTATAAAGGAGAAATAAAGTTAGGAATACTTATCTTGAAAATAAACCCATTGAGCCTCAAACTCTCCTTTGGCCAAGGTGATTCACAAGAAATTGTTGTGGTATGTAAGGATAACAGATACAAATAATTTCTAGGCTACACAACCTATCAATTCATCCAAAAGATGTCTCCATGAGGCAAGATCCATATCTCCAAATAAAGTATGGAACCCTAAGCTTTACTTCTCATGTAGAATGGTCAATAAGAAAATGTTCATTCACACTTACTTATTATTCAATTTTTCTTATAAAATGGTGGGAAATGAACTTGTATATATAGGCAAATCTTTCGCTAATCCCTTTCAAAAATGTTGACCAATAGGGTTGACCCAATCGACCCTATACAATTCCAAATAATAAGTCACTATGTCCTGAGCTTAATTAGCCAAAGGTCAAAATATATCCTAAGTGAAATTTTGTCTAATATTAGCCAACATACCAAGTTTATTCTTGTATATAAAATTTAAACAGATTTCTTGACCCATAGATGATCAAAATATGGAAAAAACAAGATTTGAAGAATGAGACCATCATCACATGTCATAGAGAAATGAATAGACCAATTTTCTTGTAAATTTTATAAATATGCTAAGGAATCCTAGGAATCCTATTAATCCCAAAGTATCATCTAGAAATTATTAATTTAGTGCCAAGATCATGTTTTGAGAATTTCATATCTTGATATCTTTTCTATCTCAAGATATAAATCTTCAAATTTAAACCGACAATCCAAGACGTACATGGATATGTCAAGTTAAAGCTATACAAAATAGCCAATTGAATTAAAATTTTCTAAATATGAACATGTGGTTGATTTTTTTTGAAATAATAGAAGCTTGAGTCAAAATTTAATGGTGAGTGGGTGATCAATGATGTCAATAAGTCTGAAAGATCTAATAGAGTGCATTAAATCATGCATCAAAGATCAATGATGAGATCATAGTTAAAAATTTAGTGAATCTAAAAGATAAATTGATAGTTTCTAAGTTTCATGACCATGGTAGATGCTAGGTAAATCAATGGTACATGTTCAAGCTATGTAAAGGAAGATCGACATTACATGACAAAGCAGATCTAACTGTGCTCATCCAATCATGAAGATGTTGATCGATGGTGAGTGAGAGGTTAAAAATTTAGCATATCCTTGGGATGAATATGAAGCTACCATATGCTATAAGTAAAGGAATGGATGGAATAACTATAGGATCCTAAGGATCAATGAGGAGCTGATAATTGACATAATATGAGAATCTTAGATCAAGATTGATGTTTGATATCAAAATTTGAAGCCAAGAGACTTTAATTAGAGGTTGAATATGGTTTAGGTTAAACCAGGAAAGTATTTAAAAGGGTATGTGACACCATTAGAGTTTATTTAAAAATAAATATTCATATAGTCAGGGGTTGTTAATGATAAAGTTTTGATTCTATTGAAGCTTAGTATGAACCTTTGGTTTGAAGATTTGTAACATGTGGGGTCCATCTTCTGGGGTCACAGTATTATTCTATAACTATGTTTGCTATTCTTTAAGGAAGACCTATACATATGATGAGTTCTTAAATTTCATAAGGTATAAAGGTAGAATAGGTTTGTTTAAACCTAATATAGTTCAATATATGACTATACAACCTAAAGGTTTTTATTAATATTATAGCTATATGAAAACTAATAAATGAGATTAGTTTTCAATCTATAGTAAGACCTATGTTTAGATTTTAAAGTAGGGGTAGATATGTGATTATGGATAAATGTCTCATATATAAAAATAGTTAGAGATTTGACAATTAGGTACCTACCATCACTTAAATCAGAGATGGCATGGCTCTGTCTAGATTCAAGATATGAGGGCTTTATCCTTACAACAAAAGCAAGTGGGAAGTAGCATAGAAGATCAGAGAAAAGATATCTATTTGTTAGAGAAGTAGTTAGAGCATTCAATACTATTTATTCTCTCTAATAGACTTAGTCATGACTCATCATTCAAAACAAACCCTTGTCTTCTAGTGGATCTCTTAGCCAATGAGAAAAGCTTGAAGGCTATTGGGATAAATACAGGGTAACTTGTTGATGAAGGCTTAGTACTATTGACTCAAAAGGTGGTGGAAAATTCAATAAAGTTGGTTTGGACTCCATCCAAGTAATTTTACCTCATTTATTAATTTCTATACTCATTTTTCCTCTTTTCTCTCCCTTTTTCCTATATCACCCTATTCTTCCACATTTGTAACTCTCTCTCAGATTTTAGATTCTCACAAGGAATATTTGATTTTAAAGAGTAGGGGTTTCTCTGAGATATTAAAATATATTATCCTCTTGATTAGGATAAACCCTATCAAGCATTTGTAATAACTACCTCTTGATGTAATAAAAGACTTTTTTTACCTATCTCTTGCATTGGATCTATGTTGAGTGAGTTGTACATAATGGCATTGTTAAGGAGAATATTCACCATCCATTATTATCATTTTTGACCTCCTTTAGGGTGTTTTCAATCTATTATAGGTCTATATTAGTGTTTTACCTGAACCTAGTCCATGAATCACTGATGCAATCAACTGGTCTATGAGTTTGTGTGAGCTAGCATTGTATTCTATATATCTAGTGTGGGTTCAAGCTTATGGGAATTTCCCATTTTTATTTGGTGCATCACCTTTTAGATTTCTTGGGATCCATTTCACCTATTCTAACCCTTTTCCCTAAGTAGAATTAGTTTAGGTGATCCATCAAGAGTAATCTAGCCTTCTTGAAAGGTTCAACCCCAAAATAAGATACCCATAGCTTGGGGTTGTTCCCATATTGTGAATAGGAGTGGGGGAGCCTTAAGAAATACTCCAAAATGGTATAATATCATGTAATAATAGTTTTTGGCATGCTTAGTGTGACTTTACTACATTTTGCATCTCATTTAAAGGTTCTTGGTGTTGCCTTTCAGTGTAATCAGCCTTTAGAGGCACATTTAAAAACACCAATGGTGATTCCACTAAAAACATCATCTAGTATAAGTAGCCTAGGTGACTAATCACTATTATTTAGTATGTATCATCACCCATTTGATCAAAATTCATGTTATTTCATTCCTTATCCTTCATATCAAGTTAGCAATGTTCATGGCTTCACCCTAAGTGACCTTCAAGATTCAATGCATCAACCTTGTTAGAATTTGCCTCTATCTAGTCAACCAAAAAAGATCCTTAGGGAGATATGAATTGATATTAGAAAATAATTAAGAGAGTTTTATAGGGAAGAATAGTACTATAGGAAAAATTAGAATCTTGAACACCAAGATTATCTTTAGGAATAAGAGTTGAGGTTTTAGGAAAAATACTTGGTTAGGAAAGACCAAGCTAAAAAACAAAATAACTATCAGTTGCTCTTAATAATGAGAATATCCAACCCTAGAACCCAATTTCCCTCTCCTACTCATGTTCATTCTCAAATCCAACCCCTTATCCCACCTTGTATAATCTCATCTCTATCAAAAGTTAGGCCAATCATTAAGGGTCATTCACATGAAGAATATGAAGCCATCCCATCTTAGATCTTATCCTATGCTAATGACCCTAACTTTGTCATACCCTTTCTTGTGAAACCACCCTCTCCCACACACATTTATGAAAATGAGAATTTGTTCAAACATTATGCATTCCCCTCATGGAAATCAATCAAGGAAAGCATAGAGAAGAGAGAGGAAGTGTTAGCTGAGGTAGTCAATGAACCAATTCAATAAGAAGAGGTGTTATCTTAGATCAATGAGTTTTCCATATAAAATTTCCATGGATTTATCTCCCTCCCACAAGAGCCACCAAACACAGCCTTCAAAGTCCTTAGCTAGAAGGATACTCTCCTAAGATGCAAGCACGGTGAACTTCTTCACCCTCCCACCATCTCCCTCTTGGATAAAGAGCCTATTTTGCAAAAAATAGAGGAGGAAATTGTAAGCATAGGTGAAAGATAAGAAGAAAACATAAGTTTATATGATGAGGAGATCATGCTAGGAATTCCACTCCATTTAAAGGAGGAGAAATCAAATTTGGACTAGCTGTTGTGGCATAGCTTTGACACTGATGAATTAGAACTTAAAGGTAGTACTGATGCTATTATATTTGAATAAATGGGTATTTAAGTTATATTTGAGAGAAAATTAGATTTATATTTGTTCCAAGAGCTTCCATTTAGTGGATTTTAAGATGAGGATGAGTAAAGTGTAGAAATTGATGTGGTTACAGTACTCAACCAGTCAACTTATTAGGTTGAAGAGGTCATAAATGAGAAAGAAAAAGAAATAAAGGAGAAAGAAGATCAAAATTAAGTATGGAAATAGTTTTACATGAATTTATGGACCAAATATAGGTTCTAAACCATCTTATTCCTCTTTTAGAGCATGCAAATGAATTTGCAAATTATGTTAAAGAATCTGACCAGTCTTAGAATTGTCTATTAAAGGTAGTAATGATATCTTTAAGAATGAAGGAGAATGGTCAGATCTAGAGCCATAAGAAAATGAAATTTTGAACCTTTTATGGGTTGATGAGCTACCATATGGCCCCTTTAAAAGTAAGTAAATCAAGGATGGTGTTAAAGTTGGCATTGTCTCAGATAACCAAGAGGAAGTTGCCTTTTGGGACGAGTTAGAGCTTTTTTGCCTAAGCTTAGACAATCAACCTTCATGTTCAAAGGATTAATCATATGAGGACGTTTAAGGTGATCCTATATTAATTTTTTGATCAATCATTGAATAAATATACCAATATGTCTACATTGGAGACATGTTTGTCCCATTTCATCCTTTTGAGAGCATGTCAAAAGCATCAACAATTAGGCATCTAAGCTCACCTATCATGAGATCTCAAAATGAAGGTGTTTTTCATCTTGGTCCATCATAAGTGAGTGATGATAAATATTTTCCATTTTATCTAGGATGAAAATACTTGTAAGTTATAGCCCTTTACATATTAGAATAGTTTTCTTATTTTCCTCTAAGTGCCTTGTGCACATTCTTTTCCTATTGTGTGTTTCACTTTACAAAGCGTATTATGTACTTTATTTGTTTTATTTATTGTTTTTCCTATTTATTCAAGAGTAATTTATATAAAGGGGTATCCTTGTATCATTTCATGTTAGCTAAGAGAAAAGACTTATGACTATATGCCCAATGGATCAGATAAGGCAACTAGTCTGTGTTCTCAAGCATAATAGGCATGCTTCCCTATGAGTCACCAAAAATGTTGGGGAATTTTCTCCCAAATACCAATATTTTTCGTGGATATAAAATTTTATAATATTTAATAACCCATAAATTATTAAAATATGGAAAAATCAAGCTTTGAAGAACTAGACTATCATGGCACGTCATAGAGAAATAAATAGACCAATTTTCTTGTGCATTTTATAAGTATGCAAAGGAAGCATCTAAAGGAAAAAAGGATCATGTGTAAATGATTAATTTAGTGCCAATATCATGCTCTAAAATTTTTGTATCTTGATGTCTTTTCTATCTCAATATATAAAGCTTCAAAGTTAAATCAATAGTCTGGGATGTGCACATGTCAAGTTAAATTTATGGTAAATATACATTTAAATTAAAATGTTATAATGATGAATATAAGGCTAAAAAGTGTCCAAATTATATAATATTTAGTTAAAATCCAATAATGAGTGAGTGATCAATGATGCCAGTGGGTATGGATGATCTAATAGAGCTTATTAAATTATGCATTAAAGATCAACAATGAGCTTGCAAACAAAAAGTCAGTGAATATTGAATACAAATGCATAGTTTCCAAGTGTCATGACTAAAATAAATACATGTTAAATCAATGGTACATGTTTGATTCATGTAAAGGAATATCGGTAATACACAACAAATTAGATCCAACGGTGTTTATCCAATCATGAGGATGTTGATTAATGATGAGCGAGAGGTCAAAAAGTCAACATATCATAGGGATGAATGTAAAGATACCATGTGGCACAAGTGAAGGAATATATGGACTGATGAAAAGATCCTAAATATCAATGAAGAGATGATAGTTAACAGAGTATGAGAAGCCTAGATCAAGATTGATGGTCGATATCAAAATTCAAAGCTAGGAGACTTCAAGTAGAGGTTCAATACGGTTGAGATTGAACTAGGAAAGTTTATTAAAGGGCATGTGATACGATTATATTTTATTCAAAAATACATATTCATATATTTATGGGTTATCAATGATAAATTTTTGATTCCATTGAAGCTTAGTATGAATCTCTAATTTGAAGATTTGTAACATGTAGGGTCTATCTTTTGGGGTCATAATATTATTCTATAACTGTGTTCACTATTATTTAAGGAAGACCTATGAATATGATGAGTTTTTATCTTACACAAGGTTTAAAGGTAGAATATGTTTGTTTAAACCTAATATAGTTCAAGATAGGACTATACAACCTATAGTTTTTCATCTAGTTTATAGATATATGAAAACCAATAAATGAGATTGGTTTTCAATCTATAATAAGACATATGCTTAGATTTTAAAGAAGGGGAATATATGTGATTATGTAGAAATGTCTCATATATCAACATAGTCATAGATTATACAAGTAGGTACCTATCACAACTTAAAGTAGACATGGGATGGATTTATCCAGATTTAGGATATGAGGGCTTTGTCTTTATAGTGAAATCAAGTGGGAAGTGACGTAGAAGATTAGAGCAAAGAGATATGATAGTTAAATAAGTAGTCATATAATTGAATACTATTTATAACTATAAATATCTTTTTTCTAATAGACTTATTCATGACTCATCATGCAAAACAAACCCTTGTCTTCTAGTAGATCTCTCAGCCAATGAGAAAAACTTGAAGGCTATTGGGACAAATGCAAGCTAGCTTATTAAGGAAGGCTTATTCTTATTGAATCAAAAGGTGGTGGATAATTTAATAAAGGTGGTTGGGAGTACATCTAGGTAATTGGACCTCATTTATTCATTTTTGTACTCATAATCCCTCTTCTCTCCCTTTCTCCTATATCACCCTATTCTTCCACATTTTTAACTCTTTCAAATTTAAAGTTCTCATAAGGAATATTTAATTTTGAAGAGTAGGACACTTTCTAAAATATTTCAATATATTATCCTCTTTATTAGGCTAAATCCCATTAATCATTTGTCATAACTACCTCTTGATAAAATAAAAGACTTTCTTTACCTATCTCTTGCCTTGGATCTGTGTTGAGTGAGTTGTACATGATGGCATTGTGAAGGAGAATATTCCTTATCCATTGTCATCCTTTCTAACATCCTTTAGGGTGTTTTCAAACTATTGTAAGTCTAGATTAGTGTTATGCCTAAACCTAGTCCATGAAACACTTATGAAATTAGTTGGTCTATGAGGTTGTGTGAATTAGCATTATCTTCTATAGATCTAGTGTGGGTTCAAGCTTATGGGAGTTTCCCATTTTTATTTGGTACATCAAATTTTATCTTTATTAAGATCCATTTCCCCATTTATAACCATTTTACCTATAGTATTATTATTTTAGGTGATCCATCAAGAGGCAATCAGCCTTCTCTAGAGGTTTAACCCCACCATAAGATACCCAAAGCCTGGGGTTATTCCCATATTATGAATATGAGTGGGGGAACTAGAATAACTCCTCTACAAGGGTATAATATCATGTCATGACATGAAAATAACCTAAAAATATAGAAGGTCAACCCTATATAATTGATTGATAAAATTAGACTTAGTGCAAATCACCAATGGTCTGCCCACCCCTTTCTCGATGCACCCCTTAAGGCATGCACTCAAAAAGATTGAGACTTGACAGGTTCCTAAAAGATACAAACTATCAGTTTTCGATAAAAGTTTGGAAATATTATGTGTATATAGGAGCATCCAATGAATAGGATGGAACCAACTAACACTCGATAGATTTAGTTGATAGAGCCCAAGGAAAGGAAAGGAAAGGAAAATAAGAAGCTTTCATGTGGCCTAATTGATAGATCTATAGAGAGAGCCCCAAAGTAATTGGGGGGATGAAACATGGAGGTGATATACTATGAAGAGGGATCAATGGGTTAAAAGAGTGATGAATTAAAGTATCAAAGGAGATAACAAATGGAATAGAGCCATGTCATCAATGCACTAGCTTAAATTTGATGGCACATCTAGCCATCAAAACTATCGAAGGATTAGTTTCAAGTGTGCATCCATGTTGGTTTATAGAATCAAGATTTAGATCAATTCCATTGAGTAAATATCAAGTAGGTGGTGGAATTTAATGTAAAAGGAGGTAGCATAACCCACTAAAACATGGTGTACACATTGGAATCAAGCATAGAGCATAAAATATCAATTCATCCTTAAAGAGGTATGGTTCAATTCATGGGTGAATGATGATCCCAATGCAATCCTAAGTGAATTTATCTACCATAATTCAATTAAGATGTGGTTTAATTTAAATAATCATGGACACACATTCAAGCTATCAGATATTTCAAACTACCTACTCAACTTCTATTGGTTATTATTTCACTTCCACATTTTAAGGAGAAATAGGTGAGGTCTTGGGATTCCTTATATATTTAAGTATTATTTTGGTAGTAGTAAAGTTTGGCCCAATAAGAAGTGGAGTATAAAATTAAGGAATGGTCATGGTAGGTGGTGATGAAGTGTTAAGAGTATTCATTACTAAAATAATGATGGATGATGAATCTATCTATCCATTAGGTTGGGATAATGTTGTTGGTGGTGTCAAAGAAGGACTAATATGTACTTAATATAAGAATAATGGAAGAGTTACCTACTATGTAATGGTCAATGGAGATAAGGGTAAAATATAAAATATACTATTTTTTCCACTTAGACTTGTGATCTAAAACTTAGAAGCTTTGGTTGAAACATAATTCAAAAAACAAGAACAAAACAATGGTAATAATGTTATCTCTAAGAAGAGACGTTTTATTGATCAAATTTACAGACCCAAATATATGCCTATCTCTGAGAAGAGATGTTTTATTTCCATTTTGGGTTACATCTTCATTTATACACATTTTTAAGGTAGGAGGAGGATGTGGAAGGTCACCAATCTAAAGGGAGATTAAGTGGTTCAGCTTTCATGATTTACAACAATAAGAATTCGATAAATTAATATTTTTAGAAACTTACTATTTTTAGATTGTACTACTAAAATTGAATTTTGGGGTACTTTCATTTAGTTTTAAGGGTTAAAAACCCACTGAGCAAATCTTATTGTCATTTCATGATGTTCCCCTCATTTTTATCTTTCCAATGATTCAAATAGGGATTCAAATGGAGCTATGGTACAAATTTTATGGCTCTTGGAAGTTTTACCACCAATTGGGGTAGAACCGTCACCTGAAATATTTCTTAGATCAAATTGTAATTCTTTTTTCTTCAACTTTATGTTGTGGAGAAGTAGTGTAAATTGTGTGTGTAGGAGAATTTAGAGGAATATCCATTTTCTTTTTAGCTTAAACTACCCCATATGGGCCAACTTCTTCTTATGTTCTTGGTTTTGCTTGAAGAGGGGGTCCATGAATAGGTTAAGCAACCCATTTCTATTATCAATACTTTTATCATCTTATTTGGTGATAGTAGGATCATATTGGATCCTATGTGTCATAATCATAGACATGTTTGCTCTGTACACACTAATAACAACTTTAGAATAATCTTTAGAATTTAGAAATATGCTATCATGATTATAAGACTGGTGCCCATAGTTAATCCTTACCTTTATTTCATAATTTCTGAGGTATCTTCTAACATTCCCTCTAAGGTCCCAATGTATTAAAGGTACTTGTTTAAACATTTAATGTGCCTAATTTTCCAATAATTTTTCGGTATTCCCACCTTTTATATTACATTCTACCAATACAGAGGGGGTGGGATGGATAGTTTTTTACTTGGATTTCTTAAAGTCAGTGTCAACACTATCCACTAATTGAGCATTAGTTTATTACTCATAAACCTTATTAGGACTAATCCTTTGTAGGTGTAGAGAGTGTGCCTTTGTGTGATAAATTATACTTATTGTGCACTAAGGGTACAACTTGTAATCACCCACTTAATGAATACACTTATTTATTCAATCAAATAGTTTAGGAATATTCTTTTCATAAATTTCTTGATAAAACATAGGGTAAAAGGTTTTGGTCAACTTATTCATGTTTTTATTAAACCTCTGCACATAGAGAATTTTTAATTCATCAAAAAACTTGTTATGAGGATATCTGCTAATGGTTTCTAGGTTTCCTAAAATGGTGAGTAGAATATCATAGTTATATCATCCACTACGTATGACATCATATAAAAATTACCATCTAGTAAACTTATAATATTGTTGATTCTAAGAATCAAATTTGAGTTGATGATGTCTACAATAGATATGACTTTGTTGGTTGTTAGACTTATGTCTAGAAAAGGGGCCCATATCTCATTAACATAGCTAATGGTCAAAAAACCATATATTCTATTCAAAAGTGCCATATCAATTCTAACCCCTGGCCTGAAGATAGAAATAGGATTGGTGGAGGTGGGGGCTTAGAATATGAATTTACTTGGGATAGCATCCCATTCCTTCAACTTGATACTAAAATTATTGTTTAGAAATCATGAGTTCACCATATCTTTCCTATATGTCATCTCAGGGACTAGAAGTCTATAATACTTCTTGAAAGCATCACCACTAATATATGCAACTCACATTTTTCTTATCTTGAAATACAATATTTTTATAGAAAATTTTCTATTTATGAATAAATAAAATAGTATGTCTATGCATGGTATTACCTTGGGCTTGGTGACTATGTTGTGGAAATCTAATACTTTAATGGTCAACATGTCATCTATGTAGCTTTGCATGAAGATGGATAACTATTCCTTAGCTCTGTAGGGATGGGCTACCTTGACCACATCCCAAATGGTAGAATAATGATTAAATTTTTGGTTTAAGGGTACCAAATCAAATGTTGTATCAATATATTTAGTTGACCCTATAATAGAGTATGTAAAGGGAAATGGAATATGATTTATGACTACCATTAAATCTCTAGTTTTAAAAATATTTTTCTCTATGAAAAGTTGGAAATTATTCATCACAAGAGAGATATAGATTCACAATATACAATTTAAATGTTTGAAAGTAATGTGATTAAAATGGATTTGTAAATTCAAAATATATTGCTTTAGTTTCATATTCTTATAGAATTCAATGTATTAATTCATTGCTTCATGTGAATTAATGGCTACAATGGCTTTCATTACTTTTCCTTTCCTAATATTTTCATTTGTAATTCATAAAACTAATTTCCACATATTTTTAGTGCCACATGGCTTCTTTTTCATGTTCCTAGATGCTTAGTCCTATTAATATGACAAATCTCTCTTTTCTTCTCTCTCAAACTTAGTAGTGGGATATTTGTCATTTTCATATGTGCCTTTAAAGGACATGTGTAAGCATGTCATTGCTACACTAAATAACTAGGCTTCATTTAGTGTAATTTGATCTTCAAGCCATAAGTTAGTGGGATGGTGATAAGTGGAATGATATCACTACTCCATTGAATACCAAGGCTTCATTTCTTGTGCATAAATTGAGAGTCTCCAGGTGAGTGGGATGATGATATGTGGATGTATCTCATTTCTCCGCTTACCTAAGATATTATTTACAAAGGTCCATGCTAAATGTCAATATTAGGCTAGTGGGATGATGACATGTGGATAGATCTTGATGATTTTATTACCCAGGATCTTCCATAAAAATTTTCATGATAACATCACCATAAAACTAGTAGAATGATGACACGTGGATGATTTTTGGTGATCCACTTGGCTGGGATATTCCATATAAAGGTCCATGTTGATGTTACATTTAAGAGGACGAGATGGTGATATGTGGATGAATCTTAGAAATCCTCTTTCCTAGGATATTCTATACAAAAGGCTTTTCTAACATCACCCTTTAAGATGTCAAGATGGTGATATGTGGAAAGCTCTCAAAAATCTACTTGCTTGAGATATTCCATATAAAATGCTTTGATGACATCACCTTTAGGAGGCTAGGATGAATTTTACCTTTTATCTTGGTTCTTTAGATGAGCATAATGATGATACATGATAAAACTCTAGGATGGTCTAGGAAGTACCTAAGTGTGAGATACTCTATTCAAGATACATAACATGGAAAATAAACCCCACTGTAAGTAAAAGAAGTTAGTTTGGTTAGTTGTATAAATCACAAATTGGACCATGTACATAAGAAATAAAATTTAAGGTGAAGATTAAAGCATATATTATGGATTATACATAGTTTTGATTATTTTTAGCTTTAAAAACCTTGAAAATAATAAGATGAAACCTATGGATTGAATTAATAAAACAATAAAGAACCAATATAGTCAAGTGAATTTATCAAGAATCAGATAAATTCCTTGAACTCATTCTCTTCAAACTTATGTATCATATAATTTTTCTTAAAAAGTGTCCAAACGGATGTTTAATTAATATTGGAAGCCTATTTTAAATTTATAAAAAAGGGGTGTGTGTGTGTGTGTGTGTGTTAGGGCATAAAAAAGGTGACTCATAGGGGTAAAAACTCTTGAGTATTTTGAGAACCCAAAATTTTAGTAATGCAACATGAAAAAACTTTAGATCTAATAAATAAATGATAAGAAAACCAAAATCTAAAATAGACTCTTACTTCCTCATGTAACATACTAACCCTTTCCATTCCTTGGATTTATGTGTGTGATTTAGTGAAATCGATTCCCCTTAGTTATGAAAGTTTAAATAATTAATTAAATAAATAATGTAGGTTTCATTTTGAATTTTGATTTTGTAACCATAAAGTAAGGAAAGCCTAGGCATTGCTCTACTGCTATCGAGACATCTATAGCCCTGATTGAGATACCTCTAGTTCCACTTAAATGCTTGCTCTACTGCTAGGTAGGCATCCATATCCCCAATAGATATTATGTGAATCACCCATATTTTATTAGTTAGTATGATTTTCTTAAAATCATAGATATAAAAGGATTGGGAGCCACCATTGTCTAGGTGTATGTTTAATATAAATTATTTTATCAATATGTTATTATCAATGTTTATCTAGTATTATGTTTATTATCTCTCATCCAAGTTTTTGAATAAAATAATGAAATAAATACTTTGAAATATAAAGCCTTTCTAAAATTTTCATGAGTATATCATAGTAAATCCTAGAAGTCCAGTAAACCTATTCATCCCAAGAAAAACCTAATTTAATCACAATACATACCTTAGCTCTAAAAAGTCTATTATTGTGAGAATAAACTATTGTGAAAAATAATTGTGATCCCTTATATATTATCCCTTTATTCTTGGTGTTTAACCTTAAATTGGATTTGGATCCTCTTGGTTAGATAGGGTTAATAATATAGAAATGATAAGGCACAAGGGTAAATAACAAATCTATAATATGCCAATTAAATGCTAAACTTAGATGTACCATATATTTTTATTAAACTTAGATCAGTTATAAATAGAAAGTAGAATTATGCTAGATATAAAAATGACATAAAATAAGGTACTTAATTGCTTTGATGTTAATGCAGATCTCAATCTAGAACAAGATGAAAGTAGATTGTGATATAATTGTTAGATTCTATCTAAGGTTCCTCTATCTCTCTAGATAGTTACATTGGCTTGGGATGGTTATGTTGATGCCACTATTTGGGTTTGTCACTAGTGTCTTATATGGGATATTACCTAAAATATGATGTGACTAGTTGGATGATTCTAGGTTTGGCTTCACCTTGACTCTGATGCATTTAGATATAGGTTGTAGACTATCATTCCTTGTGAAATGGAAAAACCTTAGCTTTCCATATTCAATATGACCTTGGGTAAAAATGGTTTAGTGGGCACATAGTGTTGAGATGGACCAAAATAACCCTAATATCAAAGTGCATTACCTACATATATAATATTCCACAAGAGGTCATGAGACTCTTGTAGTTATCCCCTTGTGTTGGTTTGTGTGTTAATCATGCAATGTGTGTAAAACAAGTACAACAATGAACTAACTTATAACTTGTAAACCAATACCTTATGACTAATCCTTTAGTACTTTAGACTTATATATTTATTATACCTATGACTAATGTGGAAATAGGGAAGCTTTTGTTCAATTGAATTATTGCTAGAATGATTTTGATAAGTGTCTTGGTTTCTTTGTTTTGATTGATAGATGAAGAATGAATGAGGGTTTATATTATATTTATACCAATCCTATTGGGATATAACTCATATTAAATCACCTAGGTCAACTATTGGAAAATGTTTCATTTATAAATTAGATGACTTTAGGGCACAAAAATATTGCATCAAGTTAAGAAATTAATGTGATGCTACTATCTATTATAGACATTAGTGTCAAGGGAGTATTAAAATAAGAATAGGATTAGAAATTGTAGAGGCATAAGATAAGTACATTTAAGCATTCTGGGCAAGATAAGATATATGTCTAGTTAATATAATATAGTTTAGACCAAGAGATAGGACAAGGGGCACAAGATAGAGTAGATGCAAGGTTTGTGGAATCAAGTGATGTGTATAACTAAGAGGAAAAACCAAGGTCTAAGACTGAGGTGCTACATAATCATAAAATATCATCTATATTTTCCTCCTTTAATCTACTATTAAAATTTTTAGTTTAAAGGAAAGGAATAAGTGCCTAGGTGTGTATGCACACATTGTATTTACTTGATTTTAATTTTGAGTGATTTATTGGTGAATTACCTACAAACAAGACCATGTTATAGTGTAAAATTAGTGCATATAATCTAGGTTAAAAGTACTTGAAATAGATCAAAATTGAAAGAGCAAGGTTTATGAGTACACTTATGCATTGATGTAACCTCCTTGCCTATTAAAAAGTTAATTTTCAAATGATGTATCATTGTAAGGATATGAAACTAATATTAGGATATATATATATATATATATATATATATATATATATATATATATATATATATATAAAGTGCATATATCCAAGGAGATAGATAGAGATATAAATATAGAGACAAAATGATGCTCCCAAAATTGGAGAAAAAGTGAGTTACCACCTAGTAGTTAAGATTAGCTCAATTATGTAACCCAATGATACTTATAACATGGTGATATTAGTTGATAAAATAAGATCCAACCTAAAAAATTAGAAATATTGAGTGATTCGATCACCTCAACCATACCAAAAAGGTGAACTAACTATTGTATTAGATTGGTTTGATAATGTTCATAAAAGTTCATGGGCTATTAGTATGTGTAATGGTTTTAGAATCTAAAACTAATTTTTAGTTTTGTAATATTAAGCACATGTTGTATAACATATGTACCTTAGATATTTAACATGATAAAATTGTGTATAGCAATGGTACTAATGTATATAATTCTTCCACAATTGTGAATCTAGATAATATAACTATGTGCTTTGGCCAATTTAGATAATTATGTAAGTGTGGATGGCATACTTCCAAATCATGCCCCCACTATATATAGAGATAGAAGAAAACTAATATAAGTACCAATGTGTAGGAAATGTTTCCAAAACATGCCCCCAATATAAACTAGAGATGCTTAATACTATATAGTTGTAAAGAACATGTTTCCAAATCATGTCACCACTAAATCTAGAAACGTTGAATGTGTTGAATCCATGTTCATATGACATGCCCCCAATAAATCTAAAAAATTACTATAATTACTATATATTTAATGAGTGTGGATAAAATTCTTCCAAAGCATGCCCTCAATGTAATCTAAAAAGTGTGAATATGTGGAAGCCATGTCCATATGACATGCCCCCACTAAATTTGCAAACTACTATAAATACCAAATATTGAATGAGTCTAGAAAATATGCTTCCAAATCATGCCCCCACTAGTATTATCCCCATTTGAGGTGAGGGGAAAATATTACTTGGTGGTTACCTCACCTTAAATGAAGAAGATAACCATATAACTATATATTCCATTACTAAACCATGTAATATGTAGACAAATGTACATAAGTAAATGCACCATTGAATCACATAGAACTGATGTGATCACATTTAGGCATAAAATACAAGAAAAATATCATGGAAACATATAGATAGTAATAGTATAATTTCAACAAGAAAACAAGCACACACATAAGAACACTAAAAATTAAGTCAAAATGCAATGGTCCAAGGAGACCACAAATAAAGGGCATGTTCAAATGCTATAAAATTGAATGGACATGACTTATCCAAGTGTCCACAAAATAATGGAAGACATATTCAAACATTCATACAATAATTAATGACATATTCAAACATTCATATAATAATTAATGGCATATTCAAATGTCCAAGAAGGCAAACATAGGCACATGGGCCACATATAATGGGGCATATTTAAATTCTTGAAAAAGTAAGACAATAGTAATGTTAAACACTCAAGGAAGCATATAATTGAAAAACATAAGCAACTATCATAAACATATCATAGTAACTCATGGATCAAATGTGTTAAAAAAAAATTTCAAGCGCATAACATATCAAATACAATATGCAAGATATAAACATGGATAAGGCATGTGTAAGTACATATGTAAGCTCAAACATGGTAGTGTGATGTGACCATTAAATGATATAACATGTGTATCAAGATCATAAAATATAGATTCCCCCAATGTCCTAGTGACATGAGTAGAGGGAAATATCAACACCCATAAGTGTATAGAATCATGTATTTTTGTATGAATATAGATGTATATGTAGGAGTAAATGATATGATAATCCTCAACATGGAACTAACACATAGATTCCAAGTAACCAATAGAACATGTAGGTGTCAAAAATGTTTTTGGATTTTTGAATGTTTTATTTTTTTGGTATTTTTATAATTTTTGGAGAGAATAAGCTATGATCCTATCCAATGGATGATCATATGTATCTCCCCTATTTAGTGTTCGGTAACCTTAAGTTATATCTTTTACATTGTTTGCATCATGATTGGATAGGTTGAAAAGGTACATAGAATGTTCATCCTCATGTTTTTCATGTGTATTAAAAGAAGTAATGTTATTATTTGAAATATGTATTAATTTGATTTCATGAGGAAAGGAAATACCTTGCTGATTTTGGTCAATTTTTGATTCTATTTGGTATATCCAAAGAGTTCCAAGTGTAAATACATATGGAGATGCGGTAGGCATAATCCAAACCCATGTTTGAATTACTTTAGGACCATAATTAATTCATATTATTATGTTTCCTAAGGATTCTTTCCAACCTCCTTTGTTTTATAAGTTTGTTATATTAAATCCCATTTGTTGTAAGCATATTACATTAAAAATTATTTTTTCTTGTTTAGGATCAATATGGTTATGCCCAAAATAAGCACCACCCATGTATAAGGTAATTCTCATGTCTTTTTGGTTTGGATGCTTTTATTACTATTCACTTTGAGATTCTTGTATATAGACCTTGGATTGGCCCCATGTTAAGTAACATTTGTAAACTGGTCATATAAATATTAGGAACACCACATTTTTTTTCATACTAATCTTTAGGAAATTAGTGTCCTTCCTTTATTTGAGGATTAAAATTTTGGTACTTGTAAGGAGAAATGTTAAGCTTCTTGGGATGAGTAAGAATGAATGCAAAATAACTATGTACATCCACACATAAATGAGTGAAGGACTCATATTTTTTATGTAATTATCTTTTATTTAATGGGGAAAGATAACCTATACTAAATATAAATTGTAATTCAAAATTTTAGGTTCTAAATGCTAGCTCATATGACTTACTTTTGAATCAAATAGTATAAACTTAAAGGGATTCATTGTCACATTATTTAAAGTTGTGAAAATAATATAATTTAAGTTTTGGCACCTTATGGATATTAAACGACATGAATAATTCATCTTATAATTGTGATAAAGTGGTCAAGGAACCCTTTGTTAAGATATAGAACCAATTGTGAACCTCATCACAAAAGCTCATATGGAATATCTTTAATAATAATTTTCCATCATTTTCCCACTGACCAAAAAAATGTACATAATTTATCAAGTGATAAAATGGATATTTATTGTGCCAAAAGATAGGTAAATGTGGTAATTCAAACCCATGTGTATAAGGATATTAAAGTATACATTGTGAAAGAGGTTGATTATTAAATGAAGTAACACTTGCATTAATAATATTAAAATCCACTTGCATTTGAAGAGTAGAAACCTATTTTTGAAGATACCCAATAGTGCTGATAATAGACATAAGATAATCCATGGGAATGGTGGTGTTTGATGTAGGTGTTATCATTGGTTATAAACCACCACTTATTTTTAATATAGGCACATGAGTATCATCATCCTCATATATAATAGTGCAAGTTTGTAATCCTTAAATTTTGGTAATGGTAATGGATCTTTGAATTTTTGTACCCTTGGTGTAGTATTTGAAGAGATTATAATGTCTTTAGAATTTTATTGATTCACATTTGGTAAATATATAAATAGTAGATCTTGGGGAAGTATTGGTAAAGGTAGCTCTTTTGGTGTGGTAAGAACCTCCTTTTGGTTGAGACACATTGATTAAAATTGGTACATGTTTTTAATTTGGAACACTAATATTCTTTTGGTTTGTAGATGTCAAAATTTTCCTTTTTATTGATGACTTAATATGACTTGGTAAAGATGCCATAATTTATTAGTTATCTTTTAAAAAAAAAATTATATCAAATGAAAGTTAGAAAGAATCATCACCCTTGATAAGGGGAATTTTTTTTAAAAATTTAGGGATATGAAGGGTTTTGATTAATGAACTTGAAGGAACACCGCTTTTATTATTGATTTATAAATCCTCCATGATTTCCTTATGAATTTGATGTAATTTTTCATGATCAAAAGAAGGTACCCTTTTTCCATGTGGAATCAATTTTGATATAGAAGTCAAGGGAAAATGATTTGGATCCTCCTTGGGATGGATCAAATCATGCCTTAAAGGAATGACAACATGGACCTAATTAGAGGGATAGTAGATACCACCATTCAAATCTTTGATATTGTATACCTTAACACTTGGAGGAATACACGAGTTATTTATTTTAATTCTTGAATTTGAGAGATTATTGAAGGGTTTCATAGTCATAATCATCAAAGCAATCAATGTCATCCATGATGAAAGAGAAAAAGAACACAAAGATTAAGACAAGGCAATAAATAAACATATACAAGAGAATTATTACACAACAATGATGTTCAAAGTTTAGGTTCAAAAAATGTTTAACCCTAAATTGTATGTGGATCCTCTTAGGTAGATAGGGTTAAGAATATAGAAATGATAAGGCACAAGGGTGAATATTAGATCTATAGTAGGAAAATTAAATTTTAAACTTAGATGTACCATATATTGAATTTATTAAACTAAGATAATATATAAATGAAAATTAGAATTATGTTAGATATATAAATGACATAAACAAGGTACTTAGTTGTCTATGATGATAATGCAGATATAGATCTAGAACATGATTAAAGTAGTTGGGAAGATAATTTTGGAATAGTTGTTAGATTTTGAATCTGTTTCCTCTATCTCTCTAGATAGTTGTAGTTACTTAGGATAGTTGTGTCGATGCTACTATCTAGGTTTGATACTAGTGTCCTATAAAAAATATCAACTAAAATAAGATGTGACCACATGGATGATTCTATATTTTCATTCACCTTTTCTCTAGTGCATTTAGATCTAGGTCATGGACTGTCTCTCCTTGTGAAATGGAAAAACCCTAGATTTCCATCTTCAATGTGACCATAGGTAAAAATGGGTTAGTGGGCACATGGTGCTGAGCTAACCCAAAATGACCTCATTGTCAAAGGGCATTACCAACATAGCCAATACTATAGAAGAGGGCCTCAAATTCATGTATTTCTCACCTATGTGCTGGCTTGTGTGTGAATCATGCAATGTGTGTAAAGTAAGCACATCAATGACCTAGATTATAACTTGGAAAATAAGACCTAAGGATTGATCCTTTAATAATTGAGACCTATATATGTGTTGTACTTATGACTAGTGTGTAAATATGGAATATTTTACTCAATTGAATGCTTGATAGAGTGCTTTTGATAAGTGCCTTAGTCTTTTTGGTCTGATTTCTAGGTGAGGAATGAATGAGGGTTGATATTATATTTATACCAATCTTATCGAGAGATAAATCACGTCAAATCACTTAGGATAAACATTGGAATACATTTCATTTGTAAATTGGATGACTTTATCATATTATACACTTGCATCAAGTTAGGATAGTAGCATCAATGTTACTATTTGTCTCGAGTGTTAGTGTCTAGGGAGTAGAAAAATAGGCACAAGATCAAAACTTATTGAGGTGTAAGATAAGTACATTTTAAGAATTTTAGGCAAGATAAGATATTTGTGTCATCAATACAAGATTGGTCAAATTAAGAGATAAGTTAAGGGTCAAAAGACTGAGTAGATTGAGGCTTATGGAAGCAAGGCATGTGTATAATTAAGAGGAAAAACAAAGGTCTAAGTTTTCCAAGTGTACAAGACTAAGGTGATACATAATCATAAAATATTGTCTACAATTGGAATGTCTTTTTTATTTTCCAACATAGGAAATTGGTGAGTCAATTCTATAGTTTTTAGAAAATGAACCTAGAAAGCACAAAAAATAATCTATTGAAATAAAAAAATGCAAAAAGTACAAAAAACTACTCCTAGAAAGAAAGAAATTTAATCTAATCCTAGTTATAAAACTTTCACTTATAGTCATCCTAAGGCATCTCTAGTTAGAGAAGCCATGAAATAATGCTTCAAAAATTTTCCTTTGACTAGAAAGGTGAGGTCATTACCTTGGAGGTATTTCAATTGAAAGACATTTTTGCCTAGGATATATGATATTTGATATGGTCCAATCCATAAAGGATTGAAATTATCATATTATCCTTTCTTCTCATGTTCTTTATCCCATATAAGCACCAAGTCTGATATCCTAAAGGCCTTAATCTTGGATCTTTTGTCAAACCCTCTTTTGATAATATATTTATGTTTACTAAAGTTGTGTAGTGCTTAAATTATTGAATTATCCATATGGACTATGTATATTAGTCTAGATTGTACTCTTTCATCTCTCCCATGTGCTATTTCATGAAATGGTATGTTGGTATCTCGAGACTAATAGGGAATAATTTATATTATATATACAGTAGTAGATAAGGCGAAGGGCTTTCTTATGCCTAATTTTATCTAAACATAGTGCACACTTCAATAAGAGATGCCATTATATTGGTTTATTTTATGATGACTTCTTAATGTCATCCATCAAATTCTTATTGGTGGATTTAAATACTCCATTTATTTGTGGGTAGTATTTTGAAGATAACTTGATTATGATTTGACTATCATAGGACCATTCTATAAATTCAAAAGATTGAAAAGCTAGATCATTATAAAAAACTAGGGAAATGGGAGTGCTAAACTTGGTTAAAATATTTTCTTCCAGAAACTCGATGACATAAATTACTTTGAAATAATTTGTTACTATAGCTTCAATCCACCCAGTATAATAATTAGTAGCTATGAGTACAAAATTATGTCATACTAAAGAGTTTGGGTTCATCACCACAACAAAATCAAGGACCCATTAGGGAAAGGGATGCCCCTCAATGGCTTACTACAAAGGCATGACAACATTTAATTATCTCTTAGTAAATACCTAGAAGTCATGGTGGATCCTAATGTGATTATGGGCATACTTGAAGATTGTAGGCTAGTAGTGTCCCATCCTTAGAATCTTATGAGCTATTATGTTTCCTAATGGATGCCCACTACCTATGTTTTGATGCAAATTGTTCAGGATCTCTACAACCTTTTATTTCAAAATGCATATTAGATATACTAATTCATATTTATTTTTATACAAGACTCCTTTATTAATCATGTAAGAGCTGATTTGAGCATTACTGTCCATCTATTCTCTCTATTTAACTCAAGAGGACATGTACCTTTGAGTAAGTAATCAATGATTTGAGTGTACCACTCACCACCAACTACCTAAGTATCATTATTGTGTTTAATATTAATTCATGGATTAGTCTCAGTTATTAGTTGGATGATCTCCTAACCTCTTACCATCTTGGTTGATTTGATTTCAAGGTCAAAATCCTAGAGTTTTGCCATCCATTTTCCTCTTCTTTTGCCTAGTTCATTCTATCCATGCATGAGATTGACAATAGGATGTGGAATAATGGAATATATTTTATTCATAGAATATAATGCTTAAACATTTTGACAATTTTGATCAGAGTATAAATATGCTTGTCTATCATAAATTAATTCAAATCAACATCCTTCAAATTAGTACCCATGAAGGAAATGGGATGTTCATTGTCTTATACCTTTTAGATAATCACAACATCCACAATATGTCTTGAAGAAAATGAATAGAGATATAAATCCTTATTGAAATTTGGACTAATTAGAAATGGATCTTGATTAATACTAGTTTTGATGTCTTTGAAAGCTCTCTAGGCTTCTTCATTCACTATATTTTAACATCTTTCTTCAACATAACATTGAATAGCTTGAATATCTCTACAAATATAGAAATGATTTTTCACACAAAGTTTATCTTACCAAAGGACTTTAGTTCCTTCTTGCTATTAGGATGTGCCAACTTAGATATGGCCAACACCCAATTTGAATCAATGGAGATCCCATCTTTGGTGATGATATGGCCTAATATTTTCCTTCAATAACTCCAAATATACTTTTATTTAGGTTAAGTGACACTCCATACCTTTTGCATCTATTAAACACCTCTTAGAGATGGTCTACATGATTATATCTATTTTTGGAGAACAAAGTGAGGTCATCCATGTATATGAAGATGCACTTGCCAAACAACCCCTAGAAATTGAAGTTCATGGATCTCTATAAGATTGTTTCTACATTAATTAGACTGAATGACATCCTCTTATATGCAAAAGTTCCCCACTTTGTTGTGAAGTTAGTATTCATTTGATCATCTACTTCTACTAGTACCTAATTGTAGCTAGAGAATCCATCAAAGAAGGACATCGTATCTAATACACTTATCATTTGAATTACCTCATCTATCAAGGTAAAGGGATAATTATCTTTCCTTGATGCTCTATTTAGGTTATTAAAATTAACACAGAGTCTGATTTATCTACTCTTTTTCACTATTGGTACCAAATTAGCTACCTAAGTAGAGTGCCTAATTGGGAAAATAATGTTGGAATATAATATATTATTTAATTATAATTGAATTATAGGTTATATAATTGGATTTAATGGCCTCTATCTCTACTTGAAAGGCTTATGATCTATATTCAATAGGATAGTGTGAGTAATGACTCTAGGGCCAAAGACTTTCACATCTTTGTATGTTCAAGGTATCACATCTTTGTATTATTATAGTAGGTATTTTAATTTGTATTTATAAATTTGAGTTTAAATTAGGCCTAGATTCACCTACTGCGGGTGATGGTTAGAGCCCAAATTTTCTTTGTAAAAATCTAATTCAATTGCTCTTGGTGGTTTCTACTTTTGAGTTTGGGAAACTAAGTCAAAAACTCATTTTAAGGAGACCATACCCATAGGGGTGTGGTTATAATTTAATTATAAAACACCATCTTCTCCCATGTCTTCACCATGCATGGGTTTAATGTATTTTTCATCTATTATCTAAGATTTGAAATTTTTAGAGTTGTTCATAATTTTTACTATTTTATAGTAATATTCAAACACCTAAAAGTTATCCACATTATCTAAGATAGAAGGGAAAGGGACTAGCTCCATTAATAACTTATCTAAGATAGAAGGGAAAGTGGTGCCAAATTAGCAATTAAAACTACTAGGGAATTAAATATTTGGTTATGCTCTCTAGGAATGGATTTGATGTTGAATATTTTTAAAAACTCAACCAAGTCTCAAGATTATATGCTTATACTTCTTTAGGTAAGTGATATTACACTAATATTTTTTACTAGGTTGATTGACCACTAGTTTAGAGTCACCAAAGATTTGTAACTATTTAACTTTGTGTTTGAGTGAAAACTAAAATATGAGGACCATAGCTTCATATTTTTATATGTTTTTGGTGTAAGGGAAATACAAATTATAAGTAATAATGCACTTACAATTTATATCTATTAGGTCCATTCCCACACCAAAACCTTGTTTTAACCTAGCTACATATAAATGAAGATTCCATAACTGATATGGATATTCAAATTATTATTCATGTAATTCATGTTCTTGTCTAGTGATAAAAATATATATGCATGCATGTGGAGTTATATACTCTATAATTTCATTTTTGGAATTGTACTTAGTGATCAGTTGTGTCATCTTGGTTTCATAGTCCTCTCAAAACTAGTTAGCTACCCCATTCTAGGGAAATCATGTGTGAGAATTGGTGGCTATATATCCATTCAATATTTTGGACCAATCACATATCAATAACAACCCATACACTTATAGAATGTAAATGAATAAAATGTTGATGGTTTTTTACACATATGGATTAGATGCCAACTAAATGAAAAAATTCATTAATTCTTTAACACATGGGACTGATGACTTATCCAAGTATAAGACCACTCTCTTTGACTTGTTAGGGTTAAATCTTAACTTATGGCATATAGATATCAAAATCACATTGGTTGAGGCACCTAAGTCACCCAAGAAGTTGTGAAAATTCTTTCTAAATATTCATATAATTAGGAAAAATGATGGTACTTCATGTTCATCTTTAAATGCCATCATATTGACATGTGTATATTTGGATTTGTTTGATGTAGAGGATATCCTAGTTAAGGCCTTGAGTAATCATTTTTTTTGGTTGGTGATTTAATCTAGTTCATGCAAGGTGATATTGGCCTCAATATTATTCATGTATTCAATAATGTTATACCTAACCCTACTTTGAGGTTATGCACTATATAATTGCTCATCTCTCCTAGGGAAGATGGGTTATTATTGGCTTGATAATATGGAGGAGTAACAACATTATTATTTAGAGGTGTTGAAGTTATAATTGGTTGATTTCCCCTTATATTTCTAATTATTCTTCTGAAACTATTAGAATTTGTATGAATCTCATTTGCAATGTCCTTTGGTCCATTATCATTCTCTTTTAGAAATGGGAGATCATAGGTCTCAAAGACCATTATTATGCTAGAGTATCTAGGATCAATAGAGTAATAAGGTTATGTTTGATGTGTAGATCCTTTTTTCTTATCCATCTCTTTCTAAAATATCTCAAAGGCTAAGCAGAAATTGATGTAGTTGAGCTCACTACATTATGCATTGTTATGAACCTTGCACCAATTAGGAAGGGTTACTTCCTTAATGTTGATCTCTGACATCTTTTTAGATGGCACTTGATATTCTTGATTATTTATACACATATTAAAATTCCTATTATATATCTAGAATTTGAAGTTGCATTTGGTGTTTTGGAATTTTGTGTTACCCATACATTTTTGCATGTTCAAAAACTCATTACCCAATTTTTAGACCATCCTCTATATTGATTCCAATTCTATTTTTATAGAATTCAAATTGATTGCCTATGTTATAGTAGTATTAACTAATATCAATGATTAATTTAGGATTTGATCATTAGGCACAAAATTATTTAGGAAGCTAAGATGTTAACTTGCTAGAGCCTAGGTTAAGGGCAATTGATTATAAACTAGGTTCTAGTTTGGGCCACAATGTTTTGATTTTTATTTAGAATTAGACTAAAATCTAGAAAAATAGGACCAAGAGTGAGTGGGGCCAAATATTACATCTGATAGTTCAATTATTTATCTAAATTAATAGATTCAACATAAGTCAAAGGTAATGTGTAAATACTAATAGCTCTACATAGAAAGATAATAGTCATAGGGTATAGCGAATTCTTAGACATCTTTAGGGCCAACTCCTCATTGGGTATGTAAGTAGCCTCGAGTATGCTATAAATATTATAAAATATATCATTTAAGGCTCACATTATTTCATTTGGTTCTCTCCTCATACATTCAAAATGTTGATAAATAATACTTACACTGGTGACCTGACCAAATTGTGCCAATAAAGGGTTTTGACATTCTTCCCAAGAGGTGATTGAACCCTCTAGGATATTGAGAAAGTAGTCATAGGCCACATATTGAAATGTGAAGGTAAATAGTCTACATGCCATTTCTTCTTGGGTTCATTCAATATTCCCAAAGTGGTTTTGAAATCCTTGATGTGTTCTTCTATAATCTTTCCTCTCAAGGGAGAAAATGAAGGAAAATATTTCTCAAGTTTCCTAGGGAAGTCATAGATAACTCCTACAACATTAATAGTATAACCAATCAGCCAATTTGGAGCTTAAATTAGAGCTTATATTTGAGGCTATGGATGGGCCATCAGGAGTAATGGAATATTAGATTATCAAATTAGAGAGAATGATTGAGCCCAGGGTTCTATCCTAACTCCTTTATTAAACCTAACTTTTCTATGGATTTCCAAAGGTGGAAATAGTAAGTTAGTGTTTGAGGTTGGCCTTGTAAGTATTTTGGGTGCTTCCAATGCAACTTAAGTGATTTTTGTCAAATAAAATAGAGGTGGATGTATAACCCTCCTTGTAGCACTAGTTTAAGTTTTATTATATTGATGTGGGTTTCATACACACCATAAGTTTTTTTACAAATTAACCTCTAACATTTTAGTATTAATGAAAAGGTAATCACTCCAAGGCCTGAGTTATGGATTATTGGGTTTTATAAACTTGTTGGTGAAATAGAAATGAGTGAGACAAATTATTTACCACATATGAGTTGGAGATGGGTGAACCTAGATATAATAAAAATGGGTGGAAGGATGATGGTTCTAACTAAGGTTGGTAGGACTTCAAAAGAGACTCAAAAAAGAGGGAAAGGAAGGGAATAAAAGAAGACTCATGGACTACACTAGATGAAATATTTTAAGAATAGTACTTGAACTTAAGTAGGATAAGAAATTAGAAGACCAATGCCTACTATAACCTATTAAAGCACTCTAACAAAAAAAAATTATTAGGAGTCAAAGGGAACCAAAATTTAACATACTTGAACACATGGAATCAAATGTTACCACATTTGTTGGACTGTAATAACACATCTACAAGGGGATTATGATTTTTATATAAAAGGTATTCATATCATCTATAAATTAATATAAATGACTGTAAATAAAAGATAACTCATACACAACCAAAGACTAAGAAACTAAAATGATAACACTTCTTACACAATCCACAATTTGGAGAAGAATCAAAATTTGCATATCAAGACTAAAATTTTAGAACTTATCAAAATTTACTATTAATATCAGCAACCAAAATTATCCTCCATGTGAAATAGGAGTATATAATTATAAATAAGTTGGGGAAGGGAAGGTATCATCTCTCAAATGATGTCTAAAAATACAATTCTAAAAATAACAAAGTATGTTAATCTAATACAAAGAAAGTATGTATAATATTGATTACTTAGAATAGAATAATTCATCCTAAAATAAAATATATAAATGTTAAATAAATTTGGAACTAACAGTTCTAACTCAAATAGACCATACAAGTACACATATATAAATAGATAGTGCCGATGTGGCACCACTAGGGGAATTTACATTATGATAAGGTAAATGTACAAGATGATGTGGATGGAATTAGAGTTATAATTTATAATTGGAGTTAAAACTAAGATAGGTGGTGAAAATGGAAGTGTGATAGAAGGAGACACATGAATTAATGAAACTAAATTTGAACCTTGTGATTTAATTATAATAAGCATTTGAGTTGTAGATAAACCTGATGTACGACATAAATTGGACCAATTTTAGTATTCACAAATGTGTACTTAATAAGATGAGTACTCTAAGGTGGGGTTGATATGACCCTTAATATCATATTTCTTTTCTTATCTACTTCTATTTGAAGGTAAAGTTCATGACTTGTCTGGAAGTCTATGTTAATGGTCTCAAAATCAAGTAAAGATCTTTTGAATAATTGAGGAAGCTTGTCCATCAGTTTATTATGTGTAACCAATGTAAATCTAACCTCAACATGTAATGAATTACTCCATATGATTTTATCTCTTACAAAATTGACCAATTGTATTACCTCATCATTGGTTCTATAAATAATCCCCTTGATCTTTGCTCTGAAGCTAACCAATGTTTCTTGCAGAAGATTCTTAAAAATAAGCCTGGGAACCAATTGCCCATGTGAAGTTCCTACTTGAATGATTCTTAAGTTATCTAAGAGAGAGATAACTTCTCTATCCTAGTTTTCAAATTATTTAACCAAAGCCTCCATCTCTTGATGTCATTCTAGTATACTATCCCTTTACAGTAATATAATTTTATGCCCGAGCAAATTTGGATGTTGTTATTAAATTGAGGTGGGTGTAAGCCTCATTTCTTTTTAATTAGCTTATAAAACACATTTTTCCATTAATATATTTTATTTTTTTAAATATTTAAATAATGTCTCCCCATTTGGGTTGGGAGGTGGCCTTGGCAAACCTTATTAGACCAATGGTATCCAATAGCTTCATAAATATCCCTTATAAATTATCTACTATCTCTTTGGGGGCATAAATGGTGCTCACCTCTAGTTTATTTTGTACATCTTGATCAAAACTTCTAAATATTCCTTGATTAACCCTCTTGTTTCATCTACAAAATTATGTCTTGTCTAATCCTATTTGGGTTTGAAGGATTCACCTTCCTTCTCTTAGTTAGAGATAAGATATATTATCTCCGCTCCATATCTATTTGTTAGCCTTAAACCATCATAGTTTTACTCTTGAATTTTCTCAAAGTTCTTGTCTATTTATAAAAATGTAATATAACTATATGTTTCCCAGTTATTTCCAAGTTCTATCTTCTAGATTATTCTTCATGTTCTAATTACCTGATTCATAAAGGAATATTCAGGGAAACTTATGTTGTGTATTCTATTTTCCCTATATGTGATATTAAATGAGATATTTGTGATTTTTAAACTATATTATATCCTTTATTAGTTAAAGGGGATGGCCCTATAGGTAGCATAACCTTTGGGGAGGATGTCCCTATTATAGGAAAAGAAGGAATAACCTTCCTCCAGCTAGTAACAAACTTTTGGATTGGTGTATCTATGATGTATTTTGCCTTGCTCTCTAATTTATTCATTGAAAATGTAGGTGTATCCATCTATGTGGCTCATATAATAGGAATTTATATTTGTGTAGATGACATGGGAAGTGTGATTTGTGTAACAAAAATAGAGGTAGACAAAGGGTTTTCAAAATGTACCCCTTGGCTTAGCTCAGGGGATTGAGGATTGGTCCTATTAAAAAATGAATATGATAATGGGGTGATTATTATTGTTTTCACTTAGAGTTTCAATCTTTTAAATGATGTATTATCTCTCCTTATCCAAGTGGAACAATTGAAACACCTCTAGGCCATGGGTAGCCTAAGAATGAGGTGAATATCTAGATAGGGATATCTCCCTTGATGTACCACTATTGGATCACTGGTACACTTATGATTACAAGGAAAAGGGATATAAAAATAAAATTAAACTATCATAAAGGTGGTGATACACAAAATTTATTGATGACTACCAACCAGATGCATGTCACACATGAGACCAAGAGACTAACTAAGCATACACTTCTCTAATCTAAATCTTCTCACATTAGTATTTAATTATGAGGTTGTGATGAATGTTTAGGATAGGAGGAATAGATAATAGGCCTATAATTTCAATATTTGAATATGATAACTCACTTAACCTTGACACTTCATAGAACACTTCACATGACCTGTAAGAAGAAGCTTTCAAGCTATAATAGGTGAGAGAATGAGATAACAATGCTAAGGAAACAATAGTCATCGCTAAGAAAGATAAATAATTTAAGTGCACACACTATGAATAGTCATAAAAGAGGTAAAATAAGTAGTCTTTATTGATACATGGTATCCATACTCAGGTGGAGCATATTTTACAAAGGTAAGAATGGCTAGTTTTTATAAAACATGAGAGAGAAGAGAAGAGAAGAAAGGAGCCCAAAGGTCATAAGGAAAAGTTTCAAGTTGATAAAATTAGTTATATGTGTATAATAATGAATTAGGAGATATAAAATATAAGGTATGATAAGACAAATGGCTCTCCAAACTATGCAACTCATGAAATGTGGTGTAGGAGTTCTCATTCTACACAAGAAAACTGCCTTCATCATTCACCACTAATGGAATATACAATAAATGAATAGGGATACTTATAATGATTATAATGAGAGTTAATGGTTTTATAAATTATTATTAATTCATTTTATTCATTTCTAACCATATAGAATCTTCTATAAGTGAGCCATCACTACCTACAGTCAAAGAAAGCTCCTCTTTCACACACCTTATACACTTGGCTTCCACAATGGATTTATTTTCTCATAAAAATATGTAAAATGGAGTTAATTACATGTGTAAATATAAAAAATGTCCTTATAGGCATCAATCACACCTTAAAAATAACTTAATTGAATCTTTTCACCCTTCTCACTATCTTGTTCACTTTGCCAATTTTGACTAGTTGAGATGAAGTAGTTGATAGGAACATTTAAGAGTTTTTATAATAATTAAATGGATGTGGGGAGTTATATTAAGTCTCAATATTACTTAAAATTTTTATTTAATCTCTTGAAACCTCATATAACTTTCACAATAAACAAAATAATCAAAGAAAACAATTTTATACCCTGTCTATATAGATAAGAAAGCACAAAAATTAATGTGGGGAAGCCATGAACAGTCCTATACAATCTCTAACCACTTTCCTTGTAATTATAGTACATTAGAGTATTTTTACATTTTAATTTCCTTCATCAAGTCATTTCCAAGGGTTTGTAAGGGTTTTGAGTCATTTTCACTCTTAAGCTTTGTTCATAAAGATAAGACACTAGAATTACAAATAAATTCCACAAATGTGATGTTAAGGAAACTTGATAACCTCTCCAAACTCCTTGTATCTCCATAAAAATTTCCAAGGGAGATATGAGCACTCAAATTTACATTATCAAGATTTTACTTCTATTTTCATAGGCCTAATGTTGTCTATGAGCTCAAAAATGAATTCCTTATGCTTTATTTAAAAATTGGAGGATTTTACACATATAAAATGACCATATGAACATGCTCAAATGGATTATAATGTTCTCCAAAGGTTAGAAGTGAATTTGAACTTCCATTTAGCTTTAGGCCTAAACCCTACTTGATAGACTTGACTATAACCTTTAAGGTCTAGAACACCCAGATAAATTTCTTACTTATGTGATTGGTCTCATATGTTTTTTTGTATGTAATTCATCTTCCCACACATTATTGTAAGGTTTACCTAGATCCTAGTCCAATATTTTATCCTTATTCTCTATGATCAAAAATTGGGTTCTAATAATGGTTTCAAGTAAAAGTTTCAATGGTGGCACACTGTAGAGCTTGTTGAGAGCTTTTTGATGCATTTTTCAAAATGTAAATCTGAGTTTGGGAGCTCCTATTATGGCCATTTGAAGATTTGTCAAAAAATGTCACTTGCGGCATTTAACACGTGTTTCAAGGTGGTTTCAACATTTAGACCTATCAGAGGTCAACACTTGGAAAATGCTAAGGTTTTTAAATAAAATTGGTTCAATGACATGTCACATCATCTACATGCCATGTGGTGAGTTCAAAGGTGTAAGCTAGAGCAAGGTGGAGAGCAAGGTGGCAAGCCCAAGGGAGAATGGTTTGTATGAAAGACCAAGAGAAGAGGACAAGGCTAGAATTTTGACTAATGTGCCTACACTTAGCACATAAGTCTCCCATAAAAGGAGGGTGTTGACATGTTCTAAGGAGGTGCATACCTTGTTAAATCCTAGACTTATCCCAAAATCCATGCACGTGGGTTAAAACAAGAGACAAATACGCCCAAGAAGAAGTCAAGCATGCCAAAAAAGGTGGAGAAGATTTCAAACTTCATGAAAAGCACCTAAAAATGAGGGTCTATGGTTTGACCCCTTGACCTACCACCCAAAAGGGATAGGCCTTGACCACTTCAGCTACAGAGGTCAAAGTGTTATATAAGGCACTAATTTCTATTTGAAATCATCAAATTCTGGACTGTGTTTTTATTTTTGAGAGGCTGAGACTTTGTAAAAGCTTGGGGAAGCTTATGTAATGGATTTTTATCCATATTCCAGCCATAATACTCAGTTTTAATACTCTATTTTAGCTAATTTGCATATTGGAGGAGTATTTTTCATCCCATAGAGGAGATTTTTAGGACTTTTGAAGCAACTTTACAGGTGTTATGAAGACTCACAGAATTTGAAGGTGTTAGGCTTGATTTCAGTCACGGTGAAGGTAAATTTTTGCATTGAGATATCAGCTTACAGGAAAGTTGTTTATTATTTCCAAGTATTTGAAGTGCCCTTAATGGAAATGGTCCACTCCTTTAGAGAATCCAGAGATGTAGGTATCAATTATTGAGCTGAACTTTGTTATCATGTTTCATGTTTTGGAAACTGTCATTTTGATGCATGATTTTGTTTTAGTTTACTAATTTGGTTTAATTAGTAAATGAATTCATGCAAGTAATTCAAGTTTCAACAATTATAACATAATGTTATTAAAAAAAAATTGATTTTAATTGGCAAATGGAAGTAACAAGTCTTTTGACAATTCCAATCCAACTCAACAACTAAGAACATTTTTGCCAAATATTTTGCAAGTTCTTTTGAGTTTTTCAAGAATTTGTTAAGTTTGAGATATTTTAGTATTGTACTTAAAACTTTACTTTGAGTTAAATTAGTGTAGTTTATGGATCAAGTTGGTATCAGAGCAATTTGAAAGATGGGTTAGCTTTTAATTGAGTTTTGACAGTTGCTTTTAGTTTATTGGTTTTCAATATCACTTGATTAGATTGTAGTGTGTAGTTGTGGAATCAGTGTGTTTGCAGGAAACCATGGGCAAGTTGTCACATAAAGCCAAGATGGAAGAGCTTGAAAGCATTAGTAACCAGATTCAGGATGAGAATGCATTCTTGAGATGTAAGCTCTATTCCCTTGAAGAGCAAATTGCAAGTTTGAAATCTGAGTTTGAATCTAAGGATGAGCTCTTGATTAGATTGCAATGTGGTGAGTGTGAAAAGGTAAAGCCTTCAACTTCAGATGCAAAAACTATGACTGAGTGCACTATAAGTTTTTCACCACAAGAATCTTCATCTACTTCTTCTTTCCATTTAGATTTGGATTCAAGTAATGATATTTTTGGTAGTTTTAAACAACACACTAAGGGTATAAGATCCAAATTGTTGATGAAAATGGGCTTTAATGGAAGAGGTCTTGGTCGAAATGGCCAAAGAATTACTAACCCAATATAGGTAGAGCATAAATCTCTTCATCTAGGTTTGGGTTACACTAGTGAGCAGGTGGAAATTGGAGAAACTTCCTCCATGGCTAAAGCAAGACAAGATTCTAATAGCAAAGGACTGAGGCCACTAGTAGAGCATGTTGGTGTAATAAGGAAGGTAGAAGAGGTATTGAGATTCCACCTCCTAGTTCCTACACTAGAGTTAACACTAAATCTTCTGATCCACTTTTTATGTTTAAGAAATTTAGAATTAACATTTAGAAGATAATGCAATCATTTCCATGCACTTTTTGTGGGATGCATAACCAAAATGTTGAATTTTTTTGGAAGAGACATGTTTTGCTTAAGTAGATTGTAGGTGTTAAGAACCATTCTCATCATGGCAAAGCGAGAAGAGGTAAAAGGGAGACCTCACCTAAGAAGGTTGTTTGCACTCATTGTCATATGAGTGGAAGATTGATCATTGTTTTAAACTTCAATCATCTTCGCATTATAGAAATGGTAAAACTAAGATGATTTATCAACCTATTAATAAGGTCAATGAATTTAAATCAATCCATAATGATGTTAAAGAATCCACTAAGACAATTGATTTCACTAGGAAGAAAGAAATGGTTAAGTGGATTATCACTACATTCTTTTTGCAAAGCATGGTTAAGAATTAACCTAAAGGATTGAACAAGATTTGATAGATGTATATTAGAGTTGGTGGGAACACTTCAAGATAGGTTTATCAGATGAAGTTTTTTAATTCTCACTTTTTGATAACTCTAAGTTTTTGAATCTCCTATTTATGTTGTGTGAGTTGTCTAAAGGACTTGAACTCATTTGATCAATTAGAGATAATAGTAGAATGCATGTTGTAGGTTGAGTTAATTTCTTACAACACTTATTTGACTGCTATTTTAAATGTATCTATTTTTGGCACATGGATGTATAGATGCATTGTTAAGACCCTATGGGCATGTTTAGATGTTAGGCAACATACACTTTTGGTTGTTTGCATTTGAATAGCATATAAGTCCCATACTAGGGCATTGTATTGAAACATGTCCACAACATTTATTGTATGTTGTTGGCATTATAAACTTGTCTTGTAGTTTCATTGGGAGTTGTTTCAATTTTTGGCAATTCACTGCTTTACAGGATGTGACATTTAAGCAGGCAGTTTTGGTATGTTGTAATCACTTGGCAGTTGTAGATTCACTTACTCATGCCTTTGGATTAGGCATTTTTGTAGTTTGATTGTGAATCATTTTAATGTAATTGTTTATACCTCTTGCTATGATTGGGTTTTGTTTTCATCGATGCAGTAGACCAATTTGCAATTTTTAGGGGATATTGGACTTTTGGAGTCTAAAAGCCCTCCATTAGGGAGGTGTGATCGTAAATTGGGTTTTAATATGGTTTCAAGTCATAGTTTTAGTGGTGGCACACTATAGATCTCATTGAGAGCTTTCTGATACATTTTTCAGAATGTAAATCCAAGTTTAGGAGCTTCTGTTATGGCTATTTGAAGATTTGTTAAAAAATGTCACTTGTGACATTTGGCACATGTTTTGAGGTGGTTTCAACATTTGGACCTATCAAAGGTCGACACTTGGAAAATGCTAAGGCTTGAAAAAAAATTGGTTTGATGACATGTCACGTCATGAACATGCCATGTGGCGAGTTCAAAGGCGTAAGCTCAAGCAAGGTGGTGAGCAAGGTGGCAAGCCCAAGGGATAACGATTCGTAGGAAAGACCGAGAGAAGAGGACAAGGCTAGTGTTTTGATAAATGTGCCTAAACTTAGCACCTAAGTCTCCCATAAAAGGAGGGAATTGGCATGTTCTAAGGAGGTGCATACCTTGTTAAAGCCTAGACTTATCCCAAAATCCATGCATGTGGGATAAAACAAGAGATAAATGCACCCAAGAAGAAGTCAAGCATGCCAAAAAAGGTGGAGAAGATTTCAAAATTCATGCAAAGTGCCTAGAAAGGAGGGGTGATGGTTTGGACCCTTGACCTACCACCCAAAAGGGATAGGCCTTGACCACTTCAGCTACAGAGGTCAAAGTGTTATATAAGGCACTAATTTCTATTTGAAATCATCAAATTTTGGACTGTGTTTTTATTTTTAAGAGGCTGAGACTTTGTAAAAGCTTGGCAAAGCTTATGTAATGGATTTTTATCCATATTTCAGCCATAATACTCAGTCTTAATACTCTATTTTAGCCAATTTTCATATTAGAGGAGTATTTTTCATCCCATAGAGGAGATTTTGAGGACTTTTAAAGCAACTTTGTAGGTGTTATGAAGACTCACATAATTCAAAGGTGTCAGTCTTGATTTCAGTCATGGTGAATGTGAATTCTTGCATTGAGATATCAGCTTGCAGGAAAGTTGTTTATTGTTTCTAGGTATTTGAAGTGCCCTTAATGGAAATGGTCCACTCCTTTGGAGAACCCAGAGATGTAGGCATCAATTGTTGAGCCAAACTCTGTTATCATGTTTCATGTTTTGGTAATTGTCATTTTGATGCATGATTTTGTTTTAGTTTACTGATTTGGTTTAATTAGTAAATGAATTCATGCAATTAATTCAAGTTTCGACAATTATAACACAATGTTATTTAAAAAAAATGGTTTCAATCAGCAAATGGAAGTAACAAGTCTTTTGACAATTCCAATCCAACTCAACAACCAAGAACATTTTTTCAAAAAAATTTGAAAGTTCTTTTGAGTTTTTTGAATTTTTTTTAATTTTGAGATATTTTAGTATTCATACTTAAAACTTCACTTTGAGTTAAATCAATGTAGTTTATGGATCACTCTAAAACCTGATAGTCTACACTCAATGAGAGTGCCCTCTATTTGAGACAAAATAGAGAGAACTTCCCTTATTTATTTCAATAAAATGAATTTTGGAGGGTATTATAAAAGTTATGGAGACCATATAAACCAAATTTTATCCATTTGTATTATGATTTTACCTTCTAATTCCTCAAAGACCCAAGATAGATTGTAGGTAAGCAGACTGTGTATAGTGTTTCTATCATATGGAATGTGTATTACCTGTCTAGAGCCCCTTATCTATAATATATATAAAATCAGAGATCCATAAGACCATAATGATCATAGTGGAGGTATTTTAATCTTCATTTTTCCCTCTAACCTCTCACATACTCTTCCATACATCTTTCTTAGACAAGATTAAGTTTCATCTCTGACTATATTTATCTTTCCTATAGGTGGTCCCATATTATTAAAGCTTGAAGTAAATGTATATAGGTCCATTTAAAATCTCATAATATCATTTTACATTGGTTTTAACATATTTTTTTCATCCTCATGTACTACCAATGCTTACACCATCAAACTAGATCACTACTATCATAGTCAAACATAGTCAACTGTGTTGGGATAAATATGATCCTATAAGTGAAGATACTTCTTAAAATATGTTATACATTATCATGGGATAATATGAGGAATTATAAATCATTTTACATTGGGAAAAGTTGATATCTCCATGCCTAAGTCCTTTTTATGGATGGTGTGAGAGTTTGACCCTTGGTTGTAGGTGAATAATCTATAGGTAAAGCACTTGTAGGTGTTTATATGGCCAAAACTCAATATACCAACCTTTGCTAATGGTATTTATTCCAAAAAAGGTCCACATCATGCTCTAAGGTGACTATTATCTAGGTTTAAAAGAAATAAACACCTCAAACTTTCACCTTTGGTTGGCTATAGGTGACTATGCCTAGGCCATTTGTACATACTGTCTCATTTCCACTAATGAATGCAAATCATCTTCTATGCATGACTTGATGCTTATCTTGCCAAATTTTTGTTTATTAGTGAATAAAGACATTCAAACCTATTCTCAAGCATAAAATCCACTCATTAGGCCTAAGAAAGTTATTGACTCATCTTTCTATAGATAACACTATGGAATTTTAGTGTTCAAAGAACAACTTGAGGGCTCTTGAAAACCATTCTCCTCAATTATAACACCTATCTTATTTTAAAAATTAATATAAATATGTGGGATATAGAATAAAATTAAACTTTGAGTTACTATAACTCAATCTAACCTTGTATGAGAAACCTCAAAAAAAGGCTTGAACTTCTATTTTCATGTTTTAGGGGATTATTCCCTGAATACATACTCATTCACTTTGCTCATAACTATAAAGACTACCTACTTGCCTAATGATCCAAAATAGTTTCCATGATCTTTGTATCATATCAAGACTTCAAGTAAGGGTCAAATCATGTTCCAACATCTCCAAATGGATATATTTATATCTTTGTGATTCCACCTGTAGGTGGCCACTTTCATGTACAAGCAACAAGTGTAGAATTGCAGGTAGTGAGAAAGACATGCATAATTATGATCAAACATATGTCTTCCAAAGGACCAAATGATATATGTTGATATAAAATTTCTTGATGTAAGATTCCACACCTCACTTCAGTGTTTGAAACCTTCTATAAGCACCTGTAATGGCATGCCAATGGTGATTGTGTGTAAATATTGCACATGATTGCAATAGTTTATTATTCTTAGTGAAATTTTAGGAATATTAGTTACTTGTTTATGTATAAAAGAGATGTATCAAAATTTTAAAACTCTCTATGACTCCATGGATGTTATTTATAACCTTGCATAGCTCACCTAGTTGACTATGTGTGATAGTCATAGAGTAAATTGACTGCATGATTATTATCATTGTAGTATCATGAAACATTATTCGGAGAATGAGATTGAGAATTAAATTGGATAAAAATGACATTTTAAACATGCTAATTAACTTATATTCACCTAAAACCACTATTAAATCATGTAGATCTAAAAATGGTAGAAACATGCCTGTCATACCAAATGAGACCAATATGTAACCCTGAGATGATTTACCTATTAAAACACCTTGAAACACTAAAAAAAGCATGGATAACATGATGTGGATATTTCCATGTCCTCTAGATTCAATTCTATTAGTTTTATTGTAGAAATCATCTAAACCAAAGCAAAACTTATAGGGTACACAAATTAGCAAGAAAATAGGATAGGTCAACTTCTTAGGAATAGTTAATAAATCACAGGTCACCATTCCTTTGAAACAAAACAAAAAATGGATTATAATTGAGTTTATAAGACACACCTAGATTAATTTTCTTGAAACCTCCCCTATTGGTTATACCAAGTACAAACATGTTGACTAGTTCTATGTGCATGGTGGAGTGATAGGAGATTAAAACATTTTTTACCTTTTATTGCACTTTCATATAATTTAAAACATGTAATTGAGTTTTAGTGATCTGAAGATTCATCTCACAACCTTCTCCCACATGTCACACTCTCTCATGGGTCGTATAAGTGCCAAACTCTCTTTTTGAGTTTGTTTCTTGATTTTTAGTTAGATAACATACAAGTTTTAGATGGGACTGACATTCTTGATAGGGTATATAACCCCTTGGATGTTTTAAGGAAAACTAAGACACTTATACACCTTTAATACTATGTCACTTGCATTTATGACCCCTAAATGCCTACTAAATAACTCAAAATGACATATTGACTAGTTAGACCATTACCAAGGCTAAAAAGGCATGAAATGACATTAAAAGACTTATAATAAACCCTATGAAAAAAATTGTACCTCTAAAAATACTTAAAGATCAAATTTTTACCTATAGGGGTCCCAATTTGACATGTAGGGTCAAATTTGGTCAATAATTATATTTTGCAAATAGTTGATAATATAAGTATATGCAACCCCAACATTCATAGAAATAGTGGCCATATGATCTACATCTATAGGTTAGTTTGTGGTGGAAAAATTTGATAATATACTAGTAGCCTAGGGCTAGGTTATTTAGGCTAAAGAATATAAAGAATATGTTATACCTATTATTATAACAAAAGTTGAGGAGGCTACCAAATTTATGGAATTAGAGGAATTACAACCGATAGTGGAATAAATTTACTACTTGATACTATAGTTGACATTACTATGGTCTAAGGTGGAAAAACTAGAGATGAGGTTGGAGATGACCATTGTACTGTAGATTGTAATTGTGACTCTACCTCTCCCATTGCATCTTCTTCTCTATCTAACAATAGTTTAGGAGCTATCGATCTATCATCCTTTTGGTTAACCTCTTCATATCCTTATATCAACTCTATTCCCCCTAATTGGTCACTTTCCTTGGAAAACCATTCATCCTCTAGGTCTAATTCTATAGTCATATAGATGGACCATGATGCTTCAATTTTTATCTTAGAGACCTAGTCTTCTTCATTAGCCATTCTTCTTTCTTCTTCATCTTCACTGTCATAGACTATGACAAGGTCTAATCTTTATATACCCTCTTTTCTATCCTCTTTCTTTCAAGAGAATTATATTGGTACTTTTTTCACTTCCACATTTTGAGGAGAAATAGGTGGGGTCTTGGGATTCCTTATATATGTAAGTATTATTTTGGTATAAGTAGAGGTTTTCCTAGTAAGAGGTGGAATAAAAAATGAAGGAATGACAATGGTAGGTGGTGATGAAATGGTGAGAGTAGTCACTACTAGAATAATGATGGATGGTGTAGTTATCTCTCCACTAGGCTAGGACAATGTTATTGGTGGTGTATAATAATGAGTAATATTTACTTGACACAAGAATGAGGGAAGATTCACCTACTGTTCAATGGTTAGTTGAAGCAAAGGCAACATAAAATATATACTAATTATTCCACTTAGACTTCCAAGCCTTTCTTCTTCAAATATGTGATATGGAGAGGCAACAAAAACTATGTGTGGAGGGGAAGTTAGAGGAATCTACAATCTTTATTATCTTGAGCTACCCAATATGGACTAAATTCTTCTTTTTTTATTGGTTATTCTTAAGGAGGGGGGTCCATGAATAGGTTTTGAAACCCATTGCTGTTTTTTGATCCTTTTAGCATCTTTGGTGATAGTAGGATCATATTGGATCCTTGGTGCCACAATCATAAACATTTTATATTTTTTTCATCCTAATGGCCACTTTAGTATCATATTCAAAATTTATAAATACATTACCATGATCATAAGAATAGTTCCCATAGTTAATCCCTACTTTTCTTTCATATTTTTTGAGGTGTCCTCTAATATTCCCTTTAAGGTCCCAATGTCTAAAAGGTACATGTTTAAACCCATAACATGACCTAATTTTCCAATAATTTAAATGTGTTCCCACATTTTGTATTACATTATGATAATGTTAAGATGGGTGGGATGGATGGCTACTTATTTGGATTTATTTAAGTTAGTGTCAACATTATCCACTAATTGAGCAATAATTTTCTACCTAGTAACCTTATTTGGCACAATCCTTGGTATTTATAAATAGTGTGCCTTTGTTCCCTTAATTATAATTATTATGTACTTAGGGTACAACTAGTAATCACCCATTTTATGAATATAATTATTTATTTGATTAGACAGTCTAGGCATATTGTTTTCATTAATTACTTGATAAGCCATACGGTAAAAGGTTTCAATCAACTTCTTAATGTTCTTCCTGACCTTATACACATGAAAAAATGTTAAATTTAGCACATATAATATTCTAAGGATACTATATTTATGGTTATTAGGGTTCCTAAAATGGTGAGTAGATTATCATAGTTATAGTATCCACTATATATAACATCATATAGAAATTGCCATCTAGAAATCTTCTAGGATTGTTGATTCTGAGAATCAAGTTGGATTTGATGAGATATCTAATAGATATGACTTTATTGGATTTCATAATTATGTGAAAAAAATGGTCTTGTATCTCATTAACATTGGTAATGTTAAAAAAACCATATATTCTATTCAAAAGGGCCATATAAATTCTTACCCTTAGTTTGAAGACAACAATAGGAATGGTGAAGGTGGACCCCTAGACTATGAAGTTGCTTGGATTACCAACCCATTATCATAACTTGATTATAAAATTGCTTTTGAGAAACCATGAGTTCACCATCTATTACCTTTATGTCATCTCAGGCACCATAAGTCTATTATACTTATAGAAGGCATTATAACTAATATATGTAGTTGATGTTTTTCTTACCCTAAAGTGTAGTATTTTTCCATTTATGAATAAAGAAAACAATAGGTATATGCATGGAATTACCTTAGGATTTGATATTTCATTATGGATACCCATTAATTTTATGACCAATAGGTCATCTATGTATCTCTATGTGAATATGGATAACTAGTCCTTAGCTCTGTAGGGATGGGCTACCTTGACCATATACTTAATGGTAGAATAATGCTTAAATTCATGGTTCAAGGATGCCAAATCAAATTATATATAATTATATTTATTTAACCCTAAAATAGATTATCTAGAGGGTATTATACTATAAGCTTTAGCTACCATTAAATCTCTAGTTTTAAAAATCTTTTACTCTCAAAATTCAAAATTTTCTTCACCATAAGAGAGCTATGGATTCATAGTATTCACTTAGAATGTTTGAAAGAAATTTAATTAAATTGGGTTTGTAAAATCAAAATTTATTGATTTAATTTCATATTATTTGATAATTTAATGTGTTAATTCATTGCTTCATGTGAATTAATGGCTGTAATAGATTTCATTTCTTTTCCCTACCTAGTCTTTTCATTTAAAATTCATAAAATTGAATTTCATAAATTTTTAGTGCCATGTGGCTTCTTTCACATTTTATTGGATACTTAGTACTATTTATATGACAAATGTGTCTTTTTTGCTTAGAATTATTAGTGGTGTCTTTATTGTTTGCTTACATGTATTCATAGGACATGCGTAAACATGTTAATGTTTCACTAAATAAATAGGAATTATATAGTGTACTTTACTCTTTAGGCCATGGTTTAGTGGGATGGTGATAAATGGTAGGATCTTAATGCTCCAATGAATAAATAGGCTTCATTTCTTGTGCATAAATCAAGGGTCTTCAAGTGAGTGGGATGATGATACGTGGATGGCTCTTGATACTATGCTTACTTAGGATATTTCCTATAAAGGTCCATGATGATGTCACTACCAAGCTAGCAAGATGATGACATGTGTACAAATCTTGGTTATCTATTTTCCCAATATCTTCCATAAAAAGGTCCATGTTGATGTCACCACCTTACTAATGAGATGATGACACATGGATGAATCTTAATGATCCATTTGCCTAGGATATTTTGTATAAAGATCCATGCTGACATAACCTCTAAGAAGATGGTATGGTAACATGTGGATGACTCTCAGTGATCCACTTATCTAGGATATTATATACAAAATTATTTACTGATGTTACCTCTAGGGGGCCAAGATGGTGACATATGGATTTCTCTCATTCATCCCCTTGCTTGGGATCTTCTATACAATTTTTTTTTGCTAATGTCACCTCTAAGAGGCTAGTTTGACTTGTACCTTTTACCTTGGTGCTATGGATGAGTGAAATTGTGATGCATGGTAATAATGAAATCTAGGATGGTCTAAGAAATTCCTAAGTGTGAAATACTATATTAAAAAGACATAACATAGATAACAAACCCCACTACAAGAAAAACATGTCAGTCTAGTTATCCACATATATCACAAATCAGATCATGTACATAATTACTTAAATAAATTTGAAGGATAAGAGTAAAGGCTTAGATGTAGCTTTTATGATTTTTAGCTTTGAAAATACCCTATAAATAATGAGATGAAACCTATGGATTGCATTAAGTAAACAACCGAAAACCAAGATAGTTAAGCAAATTTATCAAGCATCAAATAAATTCCTTGAATTCTTTATTTTCAAAAATTTTATCATAAAATTTTTATTAAAAAGTATCCAAAAGTATGTTCATTTAATATTGGGCCCCTATTTGAAAATTAAAAAAAAATGGGGGGGTGTGTGTTAGGGCATAACACTAGGCACAAAGACTCTCTTTCATTGCATAGAATGACTAAGTATAGTTTTTCAAAAGAGGGTAAAATGCTCAAAGGGAACTAGACACAAATGTGTAGATATTTTATGGAAGGAATTTGGCACACAAGAACATGGACTAGGTAGACATACATAATTT
>JARHVA010011360.1:0-66287 GCA_037957365.1 Torreya grandis | reverse complement strand
TCAAGAGTTTTCTTAATTTCATATCTTACCTCATTCATAGTAATCCTTATTATTATAAGACTACATATTATAATCAATTCTAAAAAATAACCCAAATCTAATTTAAAATCATCATCTTTTATAGATATTATTATTGAATAAGTGGGAACTATTGATCTCGTAGCTAACAGGTCCTTAATCCCTCTTTGAAAAATCACATGTTATTTATAGGTATGTAATTACAATATTTTTCAATAAAAATATGAAATATTGATTCTTTCCTTATCCTTATATTTATTTTAAAAACTTATTCTCACCATTGATTCATAATAGTTGGAATACAATTTCAACAAAATTATTCATAGGAGAGAAATCTCCTTTATTTGATTCTCTATTTCCATTCATATGCCATTCACTTTGTTATTTTAGTTTGCCATCACTGTACATATGTTTCCATCAGCCATTATGTTTCTTAGACATAGTGTTTCCATTGATAAATAGTTTTTTTTGTTTTATGACCAACAATGAATCACATAGAAACCATTAATTTGTCACACAATTATTTCATTTCTCTACAGTCACCATTTTTTTCACTCAAAATCCATCAATATGTCACTCTAGTTTTCCTTCCCATTTATTTTTAAAATTTTTAATCCCATGTCATAAAATATCAAATCCCCTACTATTACTATAGCTTAATTATTTTAAAATAATTATTCATGTAATCATTTTTTATTTTATATTAGGGTAAATCTGGATGGATGTGAATCACACCTTTAAATGGGTAGATATATTATATTTTGATGTAAAATCAATTTCCCATAAAACACATAGGGATATTAATTATGTGATTAAGTCTAATTATACTATTTTAAATATTATTATTCATATTTTTAATGTGTTATGGGTAGATGTATGTCATGTCGATGTAAAACACATTAGAGAGAGAGAGAGAGAGAGAGAGGAGAGAGAGAGAGAGAGAGGAGAGAGAGAGAGAGAGATGAGAGAGAGAGATGAGAGAGAGAGAGAGAGAGAGAGAGAGAGAGAGAGAGAGAGAGAGAGAGAGAGAGGAGGAGAGAGAGAGAGAGAGAGAGAGATAATATTCAAACTTTTTTGGGTACTAAATATACTAGAACTTACCACTATCATTTTATCACATTTAGTTTTTTATAGATAAGATAGTCCATTATACTTATATTTATGAACTTCTCATTGAGGTATTAACTATAATTTACAATTTATCACATATCATAATAGTTATATCATGGATACATCATGTGAAAAAGTACATGGAATTGATCATACATGTACTTGCACCTCATTATAAGGAAAAAAATGTATTCTAAATTTTCCCAAAATTTAGTTCTTCATAGGAAATAGAACATAAACTAAGACAAATTGAAAATTTGACATAAAATTATTGTAAAAATTGTGAACTAAAACCCCCCACTTAACCTTGAATTGGAGGAATATAAAACATATCACTAACATTTTAGAATTTTAGATTGGATTATCCACTCCAAATCTACCTATTTCACTCATCATTTATCACTTACACTCTTAAAAATTGTTGTCTAAATTATCTAAAGTTTAATTCCTTATCAATTATTGTATATTTGAAGAAATATCCTAATTCTTTTGATTTACATTCCTTATCATTTTCTCTTACAAATAAACATTGAAAATTATGGGTCTTGTTACTAAAAACTTGTATAGACACAAAAATATGGTATTATACACTTTCAAATGTCAATATTGATCTATATGTGTACACAAGGATTTTTCACACCCTTTTTTTCCTATTTTAATACCTTTTATGTGCCTAACCTTCCTGATTTGCTATCATCACCCATGTGAATATCCTATATTATGTATAACCTACTCATTATCATACTCAAATTACATCCTAATCATCATATCATTATTCCTATAATTTTAGAAACCTATGATAATTCTCAGACAACTTAATATTTTCAAAATTATCCAAACTCATATGTGCACCAGTAAATCATCATTTTACAAATTTAAATTTTTATTATGGGTCAGCCCATGTGTGTTTCATGATAAGTTACCAAAAATAATCATATATTTATACATAATATGTCTAAGAGTATTCCCTATCGATAATCCATCAATAAATTACTAATAAATATTATTCTATCACTTACACATTTAAATCTACTATCCCAAAATTCCCAAATAATAAATTAGTCACAAGGACTAGGCCTTAGTCAAGTCTAAAACACCTAATCCAAGTCAAGTTTTCCATTTTAAGTGTCAAATTCTAGATCATATGTTTCATTCATAAAAGTATCACCATTCCAAACATGAACTTGAAGGAAATAACTACATGTGGTTTGATTTCCCTTCTTAGAGTACTGTATATATAGGAAGTGCTCAACCATTCATTAAGGAGTGCTTGAGATCATATCAACTCATCACTATTATAAATTTTTATAGATTAACATAGTTTATAAATTGGAACTAGGGTTTTCAACTCAAGGAGATGAGTTTTTTGTATTTTCACACACAAGAATTATATATCATAAATGAAGATGGTTTTCAAATAGGAATAGTTATTTATGCCAAAATATTTTTGGCACAAGCTAAAGAGATGAATCTAGAAAAAAGTAGATGCATTTTTTTGACATAAGAATCCATGTATTGACAAAGTCATATAGGTAGATCTAGATATTAGTTACTTCAAAAGAATAATTACTCATCAGTTTCTAGCCCTTCTTATCACCTAAACATAGTTTTATTCCTTTAGATACCTATAACAATATAAGTACATTAATCCTCATAATGATTTTCATTAATAGTAAATTATAATTATTCAATCATGCTTGATAATACCATTCATAATTTTTGTATTATTTCCACCACACACGCAAATGCATGCACACACACACACACACACACACCACACCACACAATAAATAGTTTCAAAAAAATCTTATTTACATTCATTAATCTAAAATAATGTAAAACATTGGTGACCAATCCCTTTATATTGACCATGCCAAATATTAGGTTTTACCTTAGATTTTAATATTCCTTAGGCTATTTATATTTTTTTATTAGGATTTCAGATCTAATTTTTTAGTTCCATATACATAAGGAAAATAAATATTTTTTCACCTTGGCCCTAGCCTTATGCATATTTTTAACTATTTTATTATATGCCCTATAATAATTATAGCTCCTATGTTCATCTAACTAAAAATTTATACGTTAAATGATGTTTAAATTTAACATAATCATATTATTTTGTTTCAAATAAAAATCTCTAAAATAATTTAAATTGAAATTACTTCTCCTTATAATGAAAATGTTAATAATGAACATGTAGAATTGAAATATCATATTTTTTAATGATTAAATTCCTAATATAATAAAATAATAATAAAGATATAAATAAATACTAAGATGGAATACATGCTAATTAATTTAATTGGGTAGATCCTAAACAATTTGAATCCTTCATCACTTTTCAACATCAGATTTGATTAGTAACATGACATCTTCAATCGAGTCTTGAAGGTAATAATAGAAGTTAAAAATGTATAAAAGGATAATATTGTCAAATATAATTAATAAAATGATCCCATTATTTATAATATACTATAATTTTTAGATATCAACTCTAAAAAAGAGTGTTCAGGACCACTACTATGACTACTACTACTTTTGTGTCTACACATATGGCTACACATGTGATGCCTAGCCAAGGTGTGAGGGAAAAAAAAATGTTTTTCTTAATATTTTTATGACTATAAATACATGTTAGAATTTTTTACATGTTAATATCACTACTCATTTGATATAATCATCTACACCTAATTTATAATTTCTCATGCATATTGTTGTAAATTTGCATACCAAGGTGTTACAATTAGAGAAATGTATTTATAGAGTAATTCATTCAAATGATTCTCATTAATTTATTAATTATCCATTAGAACCAAATATTTTATCTAATTCCTTTCTTATAGGTTTATTATCTCCTAATATTACATTATATTATGGTAAAAGTGATGCAGAGTAACACTTGAGATCCTTTCATGTAGGATGTTTGGACTATGCCTCTAATGACAAGTTATTGACTAAGTTATTTCCATGAAACCTTAATTAATATGGTTTGTGTTGTTATATGACCTAAAATTAGAATAATTTAAATAATTTAATCCTTTAGTATATCATTTTTATGATACATTTTTCAATAAATAGTAGTGATAAAATGTTTTATGCCCAAATTTCAAAACATATTTAATGATCCAATGAACTAATAAGTGATTGTGTGCTTTGGAACAATACCATGTTTTATAAGATGAAAAACCATAAATTTTTATAATTAGTATCTATGCATACCTTGACTCATATCTTATACGTATTGTCATTTACTTGTAGCCTATACATAGTGTCATGGTACAAAATATTTCATTTGAAAATGTTTACACTGTGACACTCCTTACTAGCCTTAAATATACAAATGTGGATTTGATGGATATAATAACTACAGATAAAATTATTCCATGTAAAGATGAATAATTTTATTGGTATTATTTTATTACCATTTAGGGTGGGTCCTAATATATTTTCTACTCCATTATTAGTTTTAATTAGTAATGGGGAATTTGACATGTTGTAAGGACATCCTTAGATAGATAAATTCCATGCATAACCATATTTTATGAATATATGTTTTGAATTATATACATCAAAATTTGGTGGTAAAAGTTCTAAATATTTCATATGAGTGTCCTATTCATCTAGATGAATTTACTCAATCCACTCCAACCACCATCTTAGTTATATAATTATTTATGTACATTATATGAAAATAATACATAGGAAAGTATTTAATTTTTCTAAAAAGATTAATTGTTTAATTCCCATTAAGTCATATACTTATACAATACTCATGATAAAAATTATCTAAACCATCACCATCTTAGACTAACATTATGGATAGCTCCATGTGTCCATGGTGAACACTATCACTTGTTTGCACTATACAATAAATTTCTCAAGATACCATAATGTAGTAACTTAAATTTGGTCATGAATAATTGATCATGTTAAGATTTAACCCTTATAATTCTTAATTATTACCTACTTTTCCATATGCTAAGCATCGAGGAGGACATGTTTATATTTCAAACTATTATATTTTTCTTGTAGAAAGGTTCTTATTGATAAAAATACATTTAAGAAATTTGTATGGCCAAACCAAGATCCAAAATTTCACAAGTTTCCCTAATGTAAAATAATGTCCAATAGGGAAAATAGTGGGCAGAATTCATGCCACTATGGGATGTTTCTATCTTAATCACTCTTATGGTCCAGTTTTGAAATTAAACCCTCCTTTAGCTTGTCTTCCATTTTTTTAAACTTTATAGCATGTAATTTTCCATTTTAGATTGCTATAGAGGCACACTCAAGTCACCTGCTTTTAAAATTTATAATTTAAATACATTACATATTTATATTGTTTTTTCATTGAGAAAATTTTCCAAATTATTTCCATTTCTAATTATAAGCATTTAAATAGTCTTTAGCCAAGTCATAAGACTATTTTTTTCATCCCTAACTAAAGAATGATCTAGTATTATACCCATTTATAAATGCATTCATATATTCAAAGGAGAAAATTTTCAAAAATCACTCTAAGTGGGATAATTACATGAATTTTATTTCCTTCTTTGGAGTATTTGATATGTAGGTAGCATCAAATCATCATGGGGTTGATTGGGGTTACCTTATCCTAGTAATAATCCACCTTTTCTTTATATTTGTATTTATTTAAATAATTTTAGTACCTATTAGGGTTTAAACCTTTGAAAATATATTTTCAAGTCTTCCACACATTTATGAAGATAAAATCTATGTCTACATACCTGATTCTAGTGGTCATAATTAATCATGCCCTAATTTTAATTTTTTTCCAAAAGACAAAATTAACCAATAGGAACACTTGTGGTATTAAATCCTATCCTTATATATTATTCTTGTGATTCAATAGTATTAGATATAATTTTTAATAATTTTCATAATATAGTGTCTGATTTTCTAGTTTCAATCATTTCACGATCAACACAATAAATACTTAGGCAGAAATAGCTAAGTTTCTCATTCATATACATAGTTAGACTTATTTCAATAATTTTCATTTTTTGAATTTAATCTTTTAATTTCATTCTTATTGTTGAAATTTAATTTACATCACTCTACTTTATTCTATTTAGTTTATCTTAATTAGGGTCAATTACCACATTAACCCAAATTGATAAAAAAATGTATTAGTGAACTTATTTATTAATTAAGCAAAGTAAACCCTAAATTTCCCTTAGGTTTCCAACCTTCTAGGCTTTAAAATAAAAACCAAAGGTTTAGATAAATCCAATAATATTTAAACACTAAAATAAATTCTTTTTGACCTTGGATCTAAATATGACACTAAAAGAAAAAAAATTCAACCTCAGACATAATAGCTAACACTTATTGCATTTTCTATTAACCTTGGATGATATCTAACATTGAAAATATGTTATTTTGACCTTATATTTCGTAATAAATTAAAAATGTCCATATAAAAAAAAATTATATCATTTCATTTCTTATCATTCTTTGCAACATATTTTCTATGTTATTTTTTTATGCTATCTAAAAAACTTGCTTCTCATATTCCTTTATAGTGAATTTATAGGCTAAGTAGGGTTTATATTGAGAATTTTTTAATTCCCTTGACCAATTTTAAAATGGATTATAATAATACACACATTGGTTCTTACTCTTTTGATTAAAAAATTACTCGTGAATATTTTTAGGAAGATAATCATAATGAACAAGCTAATCAATATGACCATAATGCACAAGATACCCATGAAGGCTCAGGCATGATCCATCTTGATGAACTTAATGGGTTATATCAAATATAAGTCCAAAATTTATCTAATTTTTGAGAAAATAATCATCAAATGCCATAAGATATACCTAAAAATGTTGAGGTCTTTTTTAGTTTCTATAAGTGCACAAAAAAACAAAAATTTCTAATGTCACTACACAACAAGAACCACTCTTTCATATTTTTAATCCTACAAGAGGTATTCCCACTTATATTGTTGATTGTATTATTACATCTACACCTTTAGGCTTGGGGGAAACACATGGTTTATAATATAGTTATATGATTATTCCTAGCCATGTGACTCATTTTGAATCAATGATAGATATGCACATTACATCTCATACCTATCCTAATGCATGATCCCTCAAGAAAACTATTAGATTTTTAATACTAAGGTGTTGTGAATAAGATAAGTTATACCAAAGCTATCCAATTGTTGGATTCTTAAGCTTTAATTCATAACCCATTGTCACATGATATTGCATCATTCATTTTGACTATAGGATTTATAGCTCATAAGCTTGCACTATATGAGGGTAAAGGAGATCTAGAACAACATCTCATATATTTTCATGTAGTATGTTTGGATTATGCCTTTAATGATAAATTTTTAACCAAGTTTTTTCTAATAATATTAAAATATTATGCCTTGAATTGGTTTAATTATATACTAGTCCAATCAATTGAAATCATTTGATCAATTATTAGAATTTTTTCCTAAGTAATATACTATTAACATTGATGAAAAGATTTGTTATGAAAAAAATTCTAAGCTTAAGAAAGAAACTAATTAGCCTATCAATGATTATTTACTTTGTTATAGTACCATTCTTTCCAAAATGAATAACACCTTGGAAGATAAAGAATTATAAGACATTTTCAAGCAATTTTTTCTTACCCAATTACATAAGTCAATTATTTTAAATAAATTTAGATCATTTGAAGATATTTTTCATACAAAAAGAGAAAGAAAATTCAATATTATTTCTATAAAAAAGCTTAAGAATGCACCAACATCTATTCAACCTCCACAACAAAGTTTTAAATACAACCCTATTAAAAGAATAAGCTAATATATACTAAAGAAGATGAAAATGTTATAGTTAATGTTATTTCTCAACCTTCTAATAAAATTATTTTATTAGATCAACCAAAATGTAGTTTTATAGGTTTCCATAACCACCACATAAAATTTCACAAAAGTTATTTTAATATAGTATTATTACTTTACCACCATTAATTGAAGTAGATATAAACAAACCTAAGGGAAAATATTTTGATAAAAATGTATATTTTGATTATCATAGATGCAAATATCATTCTACCAATAGATGTTTCAAGATAAAACATATTATTTAAGATCTCATTGATAACTATGTTATTTAATTGGGAACCCATATAGAAACCTAATCCTCAACAAAATGAAATGATAAATTGAATATTTTTAGCGAGCCATTTACAAATCATGATACAAATAAGGATAATTTAGAAGTACATCACACTTAAAATGCTTATCTACTTCTTGATTCATATGGTCATACATTTAATTAAATCATTGGTGAAATTAGTAAACCTATTCAACCATGTCCTATGATTACTTTTTATGATATTTAGTTAGGAGATGATGACTCTAATTTTCATGATTTATGTATATGATCTTAATTTGATCAAAAACCTATTCACAGTATGTTAGTTCATAATGTATAAAGTGAAAATGAATGCACAATAACATTACTTCATTCATTGGGTTACTCATATCATGTTATACAAAAAATTATTAAGTGTTAATAAATTTAGTGGCAATAAAAAATACCACTTTGGGACATATTGTGTTACATATTCAATTGGTCCTTGATATATTATATATTGAATTTTCACATTTATCAAAAATTGTGTCTTATATAAGATAGTATGATTTCATTGGGTTAAAAAATTTCATCTTGTACCTTATAGGGTACATAGATTCCTAAACTACATTCATTGTAATCAAGTTATCAAAATTTTAGGAATATGACATGATTTACCTCTAAAATATATGGTGCCTCCTCCACCCCATCCACCACCACATTTAAATGATAAATTTATGAAAAATAAAATCACATTTTCAGTTGTTTCACCTAAGCAAAAAATTTATAATCAACAAACTTATAAAAAGTGAAAAGGGTTTAGAAATAACCAATGCAAAAATAAATATATCAACAATAGCCTTCTAACTCCCAATAATCATAATCACATGTCATGTGTCCTAAATTGGTGATACATACATATCCAAATTTATCACAATATTCTAATAGTACTCATTGTATTTCACCTCATTCTACATCTCCTAGATTTACTACTTATACACAAGATTACACAAGTAATGATCTAAGTAGTTTTCTTAATGCACATGATAGATTTTTTGATTCTGATATAGGCACATTTGATAAATTTTGTTCAAATAAAGTAATTAATTTACTAATTATGAAAAAAAATATTCTTATCTTGACATAATCATTGGTTAGATTTTTACAATTCTAAATCTTCTAATTTTTTTTAAAACATTCAAATAATTCAAAGAGTAAAAATATTATTATACATAGATTCTTAACTATTGGATCATGTTCTTTCATTACTTTCACATGTGATTTATTGATGAATTATTATGATCTCTTACATATTGTTAACTTTGTGGCATCTTGGATTCTCTTTTCCACTTTATAGATCTAAACAGTTCAAAATAGTGATGAATGTTTCCATAATCTTCCATTTATCTCTCTATGTTTACAATTTGCACTAATAAATTATCATTTTATATTAAGGACACCATAAAACACTTATGGACATTTAATACTACCACTACTATCCTAGTTGGTCGATCTTGTCGTATATTAATTTTTATTTATAAATCATAATTTAATCACACACAACCTTAATAATACTAATTTTCAAACTTTTCACCCAATTTAAATATGAAAATCATTGTTTTTTATATGAAAAATATTTATTTTTCAAAACTATATTATTCATGTGTCATGACCCAGCCTAGTATCCTTCTACAAACATTGATTATAGCATGTTTAACATGTCTTTCTAGCACTTGACTGGATATTATTGGTGTTGGTCATGTTTTAGTTGGTTACATTTTGAGATATATTGGGTGACTATCATTATTAAGGGATATCATGGATGATGTTTACATTGGATTATTCTATCTTGATATACATATAATAATTAAATTTTTATTTATTTTATCTTAATAAATATATGACTTCTTGATCCCTGTTATTATCACATGTATAGCTGGCTTCTGCTTTATTTTGTCTAGCTGGATAATGTTGATGGATTTTGATTCATTGATGTATTGACTATAGGTTAATGGATAGGTTGAGTAAAATTATTTTTGATATGTATATGTATTTTGGTTTGGTCTCTTTCTATTCGAAAATTATGTCATCTTCATGTATTTATCTATATTTTATTTTCATGTTTTGATCATGTTATTGTTTAGTTATCATGTATCGATGTATTTTTGGTCAGTTCTCTCTCTCTCTCTCTCTCTCTCTCTCTCTCTCTCTCTCTCTCTCTCTCTCTCTCTCTCTCTCTCTCTCTCTCTCTCTCTCTCTCTCTCTCTCTCTCTCTCTCTCTCTCTCTCTCTCTCTCTCTCAACATCATTTGATCCAACCATTTTGTACAGTGGCTTGGACATTTAAAATAACTCACCTATACCCCCATGACCCCATTTGAACTTTGAGTTGACCACCTTTATATTTACTTGGATGGTTTAAACCATTGAACATTTTGAATCCTTTTATTTTATTATTTTATTTTTATTTTCATATCAAAACATTATGGGTGATGAAATTATTATTATTGACACATTTGGTGCTTGATAGGGGAGTTTTATGACTTAGAGAGAGGATTTTCTCTATCTCCTTGGCATTCAATACTTGAATTGAATGGGTATGAGAGGTGTGCTTGGTGTATGGGTGAAGAGGGTTAAAATAGAATAAATAGGATGGCATGGGGAGGAGTTTTGGGTATGTGAGAGAATTAAATAGGCATATAATAGAAAAAGAAGAAAAAAATGACAACAAACAGTGAAATAAAAATGATTTTCAACGAAGGGTTTTGGAATTTTATCCTTTTTGGAACTAATTAGGGGGGAATAAAAGATAAAATGTTTCCTCAAACTTTATTTTCTACCATTTATTTTTATACTATGGTTTGTTGGTTCAAATCTCCCTTTATTTAGACAAAACTATTTTTGCATGGGAGTCCCATTTTGCATTTGTATTTTTCAGAACTCTTATTGTTCAATGTAAAGTGGAGCATGTGGGGGTATTAATTGAATGTATATGTAGGGAAATTATTTAAAATAAAGGAAAAATTGTATTCTTTTATCGATACACAACCAATGGCAAAATGCTTTGTATACTCAGTAATGGAAAAAAATAGTAAATGTATGATGAAAACTATGTTTTCCTCTTCAATTCAAGATCAAATGCAAGGCATTTGGTAGTTGTTAAGGGAGATATGGTAAATGGAAGGAAGGGATATTATTTTCATGTGAGAGATGTAGGGGGAAAATTTAAGGGAAGTACATGATAAGAGTTTTTTACTAGGGGAAACGGAGTTGGGTTTTTCAAAAATGCCTCTAGTGGAAAACAAGTTAAAACATAGGAAAACATTGTATTTCCTCCCTTGATCTGCAGTCAATGTTGGAATGAATTCCATATATGTGGGTTTAAAAATAAATAATAAATTTATGAATAAGACTACATTTCCTTTTTAATACAAGATTGAATGCTAGATCGAACCTAGTTTTTGCCTAAGATTTTTATACTCTGAATTATTAGGTGGGATCCCTTTTTGATTTTGTGTAGAGGAGTGAGGATTTGGGCCTCAAACCCTATGGCATGGTATTTTTGTCTTGGAAATCTATTATTTTCTGCCTACACATTTCCAAACAAGTAATTTACTATTTTTTATTTGGGTTGGGATAATGTTTCACTAAATATATCAATATGGAGTTGTTATTTCCATTATTTTCATTAAATTATATACAAAATAATCTATTTCACCCATATTTGGTATAATTAATATCATTATGTATTTAAATAAAATTATCATACACTATTATAGAATGAGGGGTTTTTCTAAAATTATTTGGGTTATTTTCCTCCATTCTTTGCATTGAAACATAATCAATACCTACTGCACATATATTTGACTTGGATAATTTTAGCCATTAATGCAAATTAGGATACCATACCCTATTCTCATGTATGAGATGTTTGTGTGGGTTTGATTGAAATAATGAATGATTATATTTAATCATTTTGGGGTTTTTAATCATTTATGTGGTTGAATATTCTATTTTTGAATAGCTATATTTGATTATCTTAGTTATCTTATGTGGCATATTATATTTTGGTAAATATTTGAAAAAGGTTTTATGGGGTGAATCCATAGCCAAATTTATTAAATTTTTATCAAGGTAATAAATTTTATAAGTAATTATGTTTCTACGTTTGGCTTAGTAAACCTATGAATTTATATTTTGGGTTATTAGCCCTACTATCCATTGATGCACCTAGATTCATAAAATCCATTGCATGAGTTTCTGGTTGTGATAATCATGTTATCCTTGGTGGAATAGAGGCATAATAGGTTGACTATTTCATAAATTTATATTAGTTGGTGATTTGGAGACACTGTGTCTCAATAATTAATCCTTGTTTTTTAAGATGATCTATGCTATTTAAAGTGAATTATGCTCAAAAATAAGTCTAAATATAAAATAAGATGAATATTCAAAATAAATCTAATCTAAGGTGAATTGATAAAAAGGGATAAAAAAGAAGGGTAGGATAGAAAAAGGAGGTGTTATTTATCTTTATTTCAAACACTATGACAAAGTTATAATTTTATTTGAACATGCATTTAACCAATGTGCAACATGAATTAGCATGAGCTCAAATCTTATCACACATCAGGCAAACATCTAAAGAAGGTATGAAAAGATGCAAATAATATCTAGGTTCAATTTAAGAATTTCACCCCTACAAACAAATAACATTAGCTCAGATGTAAGAGTAGTAACGAAAGTGAAATAAACCTAAAAAATTTCAGCTAATCTAGCATTAACACAAATTAGTAACATTAAATTCAAATATGCAAATCTAAAATTCACAAGAACCATTCAAATATAAATATAATATAAAAAAATGAGAGAGAAACCATGATATCAATTCAAATAAGCAAATGTGGACAAACTTTGCATAACTCCTTGCTTATAATATTTTTTTCAAAATTTAAAAACATTTTTTGGCTCCAAAAACTCTCTCCTTTTACAATTGGCAATGCCTCTTCATATAGACCATACATGAGGTATGTCAATCACTAATGTCAAATTACATTTGTACATGTGTCTAAGATAACTATCCTTTCTATTACACTCTAGAGTAAAATAACCTTTTCTAATATACTGACCTATAAGAAATGTACTTTACAAGTTGTACATGCCTTTACAAGAAGAATATTCCTTTTCTAAATAACTTTGGGGCCCAGGTGCTACTGTAGCCTTCTACCTTGTAGGATCTTCATTATATAATGTTGATCATTGATTAGCTAGAGGTCAATAATGGGTCTCATGAACAAGATCAGAGAGTTTTGATGCTTGCAGTTAGTAGTAATACTCAAGTTCATAATTCTAAGGCACCCAAGAATGAGAATGATTCTATCTTGAAGATGGTTTATAAGAAAGAACTAATTTATTTAGCTATAAAAACAAGTTGGAAATACTAGGGAAAATTCCAATAGGAACTTCTCATTCCAAAGATTCAATAGGCCTTCAAATAGGTTTGAAAATAATAACAATAATATCTACAATAATGATTCATCTTATAATAAGAATCTACATGATATAAATCTTGTTGATGTAGATTTGCTTGATTATTGTAGAGTGCATTGCAATTCAAAACATGGTGAATTATATTGTTTAGAATTTTTCAATGCTTTTGAATCTTTTAAAGAAGAATTAGATACTTTTTAAGTTATACCTAATGAATACAATGGTGTAGGTACCTCAAGTTCTTTAAGGTCATCTAAATCTATTGATTTAAATCTCATGGTTGAGACATTTGAGCTTCCATTCTAAGAATAGAATGAGCTAAAGGATATCCATGAAAAGATTCATGTTTTTCAATAATATCTAAAAAATACCTATCATTTGAAGAACATGGAGTAGAAACAACCTTTGACTACCTCAACTCTAGAAAATAATTTTGACACTCCTCCTGATACTACATCATATAACAATCCAAAGCCTCTTAAGGGAAGTACCTCCAAAATTAATATTGATACATCTAATTATTCTAATAGGAATGGATATAATATAGTAGATGACATGAAAAATATCAAATCTAACATTACCTTGCATGAGTTGACTAAGATTATAGAAGAAAGGGATATGTTGTTGGAATCTTTGTCCAAGAAGCCTGGTAATTCTAAAATGGCTACCCATGCTAACATTGTAATACATAAAAAAAGATAGACATTCCACCTTTCCTACTCATATTCATGATATTTTTTAATAATTTACATAATTTATTGGTAGATTCAGGTGCATCTGCAAACATCATGCCTAAGGGTATTTGTGAATAATTAGGTTTGACTCCAATTAAATCTGATAGGGTTATGACTCAATTAGATAAATTAAGAGTAAGATTTATTAGTGAATTTTTAAATGTTCACATGTAGATTGCTTCTAAACCAAGGATATAATAATTAATTGACATCCAAGTGGTGGATATTCCTAATGAATATATAATGTTATTAATTAGGGATTGTACTAGATCTCTAAATGGTTATATGTCAACTGATAGTTCACACATGTGGTTACCTTGGAAAGGAATTCCAAATAAAATTAGGATAGAAAGGGACCTAAAATAAAGCATATGATCATTGAGTACAATGTAACCAATGAGAGGGTCAACATGGTTAACTTAGATCTAGGTGTTTACACTCTTGACACCACAAAGGTATGTAACTTAAAAAAAAATCATGCTATGCCCAGATTATGGAAGCTATATTTTGATGGTGCTAGATGAAAATAATGTCCTAGAGTAGGAATGGTATTCATCAACCCCATTGGGAAAGAATACAATGCCTCTTACAAACTCCAATTCCCATGTACTAATAATCTCATAGATTATAAAGCACTTTTTATTGCATTACAATTTACAATCAAACACAAGGTCAAAGAACTATTAGTTTTTGGTGATTCTAAACTAGTAATTAATTAGGTTAAGAGTAAATATCAATGCAAGTTTTCATATCTTAAGAAATATAAATTTAGAGTGTCAGTATTAATTGAATGTTTTTATTATTTAAACATTATGTCAATCCTTAGGGAAGATAGTAAGGCTATTGATGAACTTACTTCAGCTACATCCAACCTTATGCCCAATCAAGGTTCCAAGTTACAAATCCTTACCATTGAATTAGTCCTATGTCCCTCAATGCCAAATAATGTTAACCATTTGCAAGTATTGAGTGATGATCAACAAATCATAGACATCATGACTAGCTTAGGAGTATTTGAGCCTTACATTATTAATGAGGCCAATGGAAATACCCTTGATGGTGATAAATTTGAAGGTAAACTTGATGAAAACATCATTCAATTGAGTGATAATAAGATCCCTAAAGGGATGATAACATTAGAGAGATTATTTGATTTAGACAAACTAGCTGAGACTATCAAGATTTCCAAATTAGATGGGAAGGACTAAAATGTAGTGGACATAGTTTCCTAAGGTCAACCTCAGCTAGTGAACATTGGTACAGCCTACACAAGCATTTAAACTAAGAGAGAAAAATATTTGTTGACTAAATATAAATAATAACACACTTACCTATGAGGCCTTGGAATGCATGATCCTTTTCTCTTTGAAAGGTTGTACCTACATTTATCAATCCAAAGGGCATTATCTTGTAGGTAGAAGTGCACCACTTAATAGTAAATATAGTCTTCATTCTATCTTCCTTGTTCACTAGCACCTGATTATATCCTAAAAATCCATCAAGAAAAGACATCATAGCAAAATCAAAAATAATTTAAATTACTTAGTCAAGAGAATGTAGGTGTAATTATCCTTTTTATATGATCTATTAAAATTTATAAAATCAATGCAAAATTTGATTTCACCAATTTTATTCCTAAGTGGTACTAGGTTAGCTACCCAAGTGGAGTGTCTAATAGGAAACACTATCTTATCATCTAGTAACTTCTTAACCTGTTTGTATATCATTGGTTCTATATAAAGAGGTATTTGTAATTGTAAAGGGAGAGAGTTTTGGGAGCTAAAAACTATTTGTAACTTTTGAGAAAATTAATATAAGAAAGGAGTTCTACAAAGTTTGTCCATATATTTTTTTGTGAATTTCTATCATGGTTTCTCTCCCATTTGTTTTATCTTATCTTAAAATTTAAATGGTTCTTGTGAATTTCAGATGTGCATATTTAAATGTAGAGTTTTTAATTTATTCTAATGCTAAGTTAGTTGAAATTTCTTAGGTTTATTTCATTTTCTTTACTCTTTCATCTTAGCTAATATTATTTGGTTATAGTGATGAAATTCTTAAAGTGAACATGGTTCTTATTTACATCTTTTCATACCTTCCTTTGACATTTTCCTGATGTGTGATAAGATTTGAGTTTATTCTACTTCATATTGCACATTGGTTAAATACATGTTCATATGAAATTAGAACTTTGTCATAATATTTGAAATAAATATCAACAACACCTCCCTATTCTACCCTACCCTTCCTTTTGATCATTTTTTATCAATTCACCTTAAATTAAATTCATTTTGAATATTCATCTTGGATTATCTTTAGAATTACTTTTGATCATAATTCACTTTCAATAACATAGATCATCTTCAAATTCAAATATTAACTATTGACCCATGATGTCTCACAACCACCAACTAAAATAAATTTGTGAAATAATGAACCTATTCTACCTCTATTCTAATAAGGATAACAATATTATCACAACCAAAAATTCATGCAATGGATTATGCAAATCAAAAAATGAGAAGTGCTTCTTGAACACTATATGAACCTATTGATACATCTAAGTGCATCAACAAGGGAAAAATTAGTGATAGAAGGAAGGCCAGTTGAATCTTTGAAAATTTACATCTTTGTTAATTTTGGTGAATTATGTTCAAAGATTTATTTATTCTTTGCATATTTGTGTTTCTTTTAGCATATTTTTGTAAAGATCATTGATCTTAATGGCTTCAGACTATTCTTTGTGCTTATTTAGAAAAAGATAGATGTTTTTTGAATTTTGATGTTTAATTATGGTAAATATATCTTAAGTTCTATGAATCCAAGGTGTTTGAGGTTAGTAATAGATGTTTTTTCAAATATTGATTAGATCTCTACAAATTTGATCTTAAAAAATTTAAATATCATTCATATTTATGTGTTTGGACACATCTCTGACCTAATTTAGTTAACTATTGATGTCCTTTGCCATTGTTTATACATATTTATAAAAAAATTGCTTAATGTGCAAGTCTGATCATCATTCTTTTTAAAGATAAGAGTTACACATTATATTTAAAATAGGGTTCAAACTCTCAAGTTGGAATTTCCAAGGATAATAACTAGGTCAAATTGAGAGACAAGGGTTCCCCTTATTTCATTAGAAGTCCATAAGAGATCTAGGTGATATAAAGGTAAGCGCAGACTTTCAAAGTTTCAACCAACTTCACCAATTCAGGGTGCTCCTGTGTTCAATCCCTATCAAGATATGGCTTAGGTAGGTCATTATTCAATCAATATTCCAGGTGTGTCACATGACCTTCCTCATAATCTTAAACATTATTTATCTAATTTTAGTCTAAATGATGTTATAACTACTAAAGAGCACATTAAATCCTTTAAATCTACTTTAAGACTTTTGGATGTAGTTCATGAAGATGTAGAATGCAGATTGTTTCCATTTACTTTAAAAGATGTTGCATATGAATGGTTCCTTAACCTTCCTAAAAAATACATAAATAGTTAGAATGATTTCAATAATTACTTCATTGATCAGTTTGGTAAAATCATTAGTCCATGTATCCTATACCAATAGTTTACCACAGTCAAAAGAGACTCAAATAAACCCATAAGAGCATTTAATGCTAGATTGTAGAAAATGTTTAGCAGAACATAGATCTTTATAGACCTGATGAGGCTTTAGCCTTATATATACACAAATATGACTTCTATCACATGACTTTTATGTTTCTTATAATATTTTCTCATGTCATTAAGACATTATCCTTAGCCTATGCTAAAGCTATGATCAGTAATGATCAAATATAACACTAGGTCTAAATGGCATATATTATTCCTAACATTAATCCAAATTTTCATATTTTGAATTTCATTCCAAATTCCAATAAAAATATTCCTACCTTAAATCAACTCCCAATCTTGAACCAATTGCCTTTGAACCATGCACATCCTGGTTAAAACCTAGGATTCTTGAACAACTCTGCCAATGGGTCTCATCCATAAGACCATCGATCTTTGATGCCTATAGCTAGTACCAATACTCAAGTTTAGAATTTTGATGCACCCATGAATGAGAATGATTCTATTTTGAATATGGTTCAAAATCTAAGCATTGATTTCATTCAAATACAAAATCAAGTTGGCAATACTGGAGAAAATTCCAATAGGAAATTCTCTTTCTAAAGATTCAATAGGCCTTCAAACACTTTTCAAAATAAGAATAATAATAACCAAAAAAATGATTCATCCTCTAATAATAATATACCTGATATAAACCTTGGTTATGTAGCTTTGCATGATTATTATAGAGTGCATTGCACTTTAAAACATGGTGAATTAGATTGTCTAAAAATTTTCAATGCTTTAAAAGCTTTTCAAGAAGAATGGGATACTTTTGAAGTTGTACATAATAAATATAATAGTTTATTTATCTTAGGTTCTTTAAAGTCATCTAAATCTAAAATTTCAACTCTCATGGTGGATACATTGAGTTACCATTCCAATAAAAGAATGAGCCTAAGGATATCCCTAAAAAGATTCATGTTTTTTATAAATATATGGAGAAGACCTATCCTCTAGAAAATAGGAAACGACAACAACATTTGACTACCTCAACTCCACCTAATAATTCTGACACTCTTCATGATACTACATTAGATAACAATCTAGAGCATCCTAAGGGAAGCAGCTCTAAACCTAATTTTGATAAATCTAATTCTTCTAGTAGGACTAGATATAATATACTAGAAGACCAAAAAAATATCAAATCTAACATTACCTTGCATGTTTTGACTTAGATTATATAATAAAAGGATCTATTTTTGGAATATTTATCTAAGAAGCCTAATAAGTCTTAAAACACTATATATTCTAACATTTTAATACACAAAAATAAGTTAGACATTCCACCTTTCTTGCTCATAGTCAGGGTCTTTGGTAAGAATTTACATAATTGGCTGGGAGATTTAGGTGCATCTACAAACATTATGCCTAAAGGTATTTGTGAACAATTAGGTTTGACTCTAATTAAATCTAATAGGGTTGTGACTTAACTATATAAATCAAGATTCAAAGTGATTGGTGAATTGTTAAATATTCATATGTATATTACTTCTGAACCAAGGATCCAACAATTCATTGAAATACAAGTGGTGGATATTCTTGATGCATATGGAATGTTGCTAAGTAAGGACTGGACCAAATCTTTGAATGGTTATATGTCAACTAGTTATTAACACATGTGGTTACCTTAGAAATGTGTTCCAAATTAGATCAGGATATAAAGGGAACCTAAAATGAAGTATATGATCATCGAGTACAATGCACCTAATGAGAGGGTCAACATGGTTATCTCAAATCTAGGTTTTTATGCTCTTGAATTAAGCACTTATTCTAAACTAGTAGTTAATCATTTATTCTTGGATTACAATTTGCAATCAAATACAAGGTTAAACAATTATTAGTTTTAGTGATTCTGAACTAGTAGTTATTCATGTCAAGAGTAAATATCAATGCAAGTTTTCCTATCTTAAGAAATATAAATTTAGAGTGTCAGACTTAATTGAATGTTTTGATGATTTCAACATTATGTCAATCCCTAGGGAATAAAATAAGGTTGTTGATGAACTTGTTTCAGCTATAGCCAACCTTATGCCTAATCAAGGTTCTAAGTTACAAAGCCTTACCATTGAATTAGTCCCATGTCCCTCAGTACCAAATAATTTCAACCTTTTTATAGGTATTTAGTGATGATCAGTAAATCATAGACTTCATGACTAGATCAAGAGTATTAGAGGCTTACATCATTAATGATGCTAGTGAAGATACCCTTGATGATGACAAAGTTGAAGGCAAACTTGATGACTAGGTCATTTAGTTGAGTGATAATAAGATCCCCAAAGTGATGATAGTCTTAGAGAGACTAATTGATTTAGACAAACTAGCTAAGACTATTAATATTCCTAAAGTAGATGAGAAGGAATACAATTCTATGGACCTATGTTCCTAAGGTTAACCTCAATTTTTGAACATTGGTATAGCCTTCAAAAGCATTAAAACTGAGAGATCCAAAGATTTTTTGACCAAGTATAAATAATAATGCACTTACCTATGATATCATGCAATTCATGATCGATTTATCTTTAAAAGGTTACACCTGTATTTATCAATCCAAATGGCATTCTCTTATAGGCAAAAATGCCCCACTTAATAGTAAATGTAGTCTTCATTCTATCTTCCTTATTTACTAGCACCTGATTATACCCTTAAAACACATCAAAAAAATACATATTACTTGGTTAAGAGAAGGTAAGGGTAATTATCCTTTTCAAATGCTCTATTTATATTTTTAAAATTAATACACAATCTGATTTCACCATTTTTTCCTTGACTAGTACCAGGTTAACTACCCAAGTGGAGTGTCTAATGGGAAACACTATCTTAGCATATATTAACTTCTTAACCTCTTTGTATATCATTGATTATACATAAATAGGTATTAAAAATTGTAAAGGGAGAGAGTTTTTGGAGCCAAAAACTATTTGTAACTTTTGAGCAACTTAATATAAACAAGGAGTTCTACAAAGTTTGTCCACGTTTACTAATGTGAATTGCTATCATGGTTTCTCTATTATTTTTTGATCTTATCTTCAGATATAAATGGTTGTTGTGAATTATATATGTGCATATTTAAATGTAGAGTTTCTAATTTTTTTTTATGTTAGATTAGTTGAAATTTCTTATGTTTATTTTGCTTTCTTTACTCCTCTTGCATATGAGTTAATGCTCTTTGTTTATAGGGGTGAAATTCTTAAAGTGAACCTGGTTCTTATTTGCATCTTTTCATACCTTCCTTAGATGTTTTATTGATGTGTGATAAGATTTGATCTTATGCCACTTCACATTGCACATTGGTTAAATGCACATTCAGATGAAATTAGGACTTTGTCATAATGTTTGAAATAAAGATCAACAATACCTCCCTTTTCTTCCCTACCCTTCCTTTTTCTCATTTTTTATCAATTAACCTTAGATTATATTCATTTTGAGTATTCATCTTATTTTACATTTATAATTAGTTCTGATCATAATTCACTTTAAATAACATAGAACATCTTAAAAATAAAAGATTAATTATTGAGCCACGGTGGCTCCCAACCACCAACTAATATCAATTTATGTAATAGTAAATCTATTCTACATATTTTCCCCCAAATATAATAGGATTATCAAAACCAATAACTTATGAAATGGATTCTATGAATCCATAAATGAGAAGTGTTTCTTAAACACTATATGAACCTGTTAATACATCTAGGTACATCAACAAGGAAAAAATTGGTGCTGGAAGGAGGGTCAATTAAATCTTTGAAAATTCACATCTTTGCTAATTTTGGTGAGTTTTATTCAAATAATTTATGTATTCTTTGCATATTTGTGTTTATTTTAGCATATTTATGTAAAGATAATTGATCTTAATAGTTTCAAACTAGTCTTTGTGCTATTTAGATAAAGATAGATGTTCTTTGAAGTTTGATGTTTAATTATGGTAAAGATAGCATAATATCTATGAATCCAAGGTGTTTGGAGTTAGTAATAGATATTTTTTTCAAATATTGATTGGATCTCTAAAAATTTGAGTTTATTTGATCTTGAAACATGTAAAGATCATTCATATCTACATTTTTGGACACATATTTGATCAAATTTAGCTAAAGATTGGTGTCCTTTGCCATTATTTGTACATATTTTTATGAAATTTTCTTAATGTGAAAGTTTTATCATCATTATTTGTAAAGATAATGAATTATACATTATATTTCAAATAGGTCTCAAATATCTCAATCTAAAATTTCCAAGGATAAGGACCAAGTCATGTTCAGAGACAAGGGTTCCCCTTCTTTCATTATAAGTCCATAGGAGATCTAGGCAAGACAAAGGTAAGTGTATAATTTCAAAGTCTCAACAAACTTCACCAATTTATGGTGCACTTATGTTCAGTCCCTATAAAGGTATGTCTTGGATAAGTGTTTCTTTAATGAATGTGCCAATTATGGTACATGACCTTCCTCATAATCCTAAAAAGTATTTACCTAATTTTAGTCCTAATGGTGTTATAATTTTTGAATAACACATTAAATCCTTCAAAGTTGATTTAAGACTTTTGAATGTAGCTCATGAAGATGTATCATGTAGAATGTTTCCATTTACTTTCAAATATGCTACATATGAATGGTTCTTTAACCTTAATAAAAACTACATAACTAGTTAGAATTATTTTAATAATTACTTCATTGATCAGTTTGGAAAAATCATTAGTCCATGTGTCTTGTATGAACAGTTTACCACATTCAAAAGAGGCTTGAATTAACCCATAAGAGAATTTATTGGTAGATTCTAGGAAAATGTTTAGTAGAACCATAGATCCTTATAGACCTAATGAGGCTTTAGCCTTAGATATCTAAAAATATTCCTTGGATCCCATGACTTTTGTGTCTCTTAAAAGATCTGTTCAGGCCATTAATACATCATCTTTAGCCTATGTTAAAGCTATGATAATTAATTATCATATGCAAACCTAGGGCCAAATGGCATACAATATTCCTAATATTAATCCTAATTTTCCTATTTTGAATGCCATTCCCAATGCTAATCAAAATATTCCTACCTTAAATCAAATCCCAGCCTAAACTAATTGCCTTTGAACCATGCACATCTTGGCCAAAACCTAAGATTCTTGAAGAACTCTGCCAATGGGTCTCATCCATAATATCAAATATCTTTGATGCCTATAGCTAATATAAATAATAAAGTTCATAATTTTGAGGCACCCAAGAATGAGAATGATTCTATGTTGAAGATGGTTCAAAAGCTAATCACTGGTTTCATTTAGCTACAAAAGCAAGTTAGCAATACTAGGGGAAATTCCAACATGAAAATATCTTTCCAAAGATGAAATAGGCCTTCAAACATGTTTAAAAATAATAAAAATATACACAACAATGAGTCATCCTCTAGTAATAGTGTACTTGATATACATCTTGGTGATATAGCTTTGTCTGATTATTATAGAGTACATTACACTTCATAACATGGTGAAATAGATTGTCTAGAATTTTGCAATGCTTTTGAATATTTTTAAGAATAATTAGATACTTTTTATGTTTTACCTAATAAATACAATGTTTTAGGTACCTTAGGTTCTTCAAGGTCATGTAAATCTATTGATTCAACTCTCATGGTGGAGACATTTGAGTTCTCATTCTAAGAAGAGAATGAGCATGAGGATATCATTGAAGAGATTCATAATTTTTAGAAATATATGAATAAGACCTATCCTCGATGGAATAGGGAGTAGAAACAAACTTTGATTACCTCAACTCCACCAAATAATTTTGACACTCTTCTTAATACTACATCAGATAACAATCCAAAGCCTCCTAAGGGAATTACCTCTAAACCTAATGTTGATACATAGAATTCTTCCAATAGGACTACATATAATATAGTAGATGACATGAAAAATATCAAATATAATATAATATTACATGAGTTGACTCAAATCATACAATACAGGGATATGTTGTAATATTTGTCCAAGTGGTAAGTCTCAAAAGGCTATGCATACTAACATTGTAATACACAAAAATAAATAAGACATTCCACCTTTCCTCATCATAATCAAGATATTTGGTAAGAATTTTAATTAATTTTTGGTAGATTCAGGTGCATCTACAAACATCATGCCTCATGGTATTTATGAATAATTAGGTTTGACTCCAATTAAATTTGATAGGGTTATGACTCAATTATACAAATCAAAAGTCAAAGTGATTGGTGAATTGTTAAATGTTCACATGTAGATTACTTTTAAACCAAGGATCCAACAATTCATTGACAACCAAGTGGTGGATATTCTTGATACATATGGAATGCTACTAAGTAAGGACTAGACCAGATCTCTAAATGATTATATCTCATCTGACTATTCACACATGTGGTTACCTTAGAAAGGAGTTCCAAATCAGATAAAGATATAAAAGTAACCTAAAATTAATCATATGATCATCAAGTACAATGAAACCAATGAGAGGATCAAAATGGTTAACTCAGATATAGGTGTTTACACTCTTCACACCATAAAGGTATATAACTCCAAAAATTCTCTTGATATGCCTAGATTATGGAAGTTATATTTTAGTGGTGTTAGATGCAAATAAAGTTTTTGAATAGGATTGGTACTAATCAATCCCATTGGGAAATAATATAATACCTATTAAAAACTCTAATTCCCATGCACTAACAATTTTGCAAAGTATGAAACACTTATTCTTGGATTATAATTTGCAATCAAACACAAGTTCAAGGAACTATTAGTTTTTAGTGATTTTAAACTAGTATTTAATTAGGTCAAGAGTAAATATCAATGAAATTTTTCCTATATTAATAAGTATAAAATTAGAGTGTGGGGTTTAACTGAATGCTTTGATGCTTTCAACATTATGTCAATCCCTAGGGAAGAAAATAAGGTTGTTAATGAACTTGCTTCAGCTACAACCAACCTTATGTAAAATTAAGGTTTCAAGTTATAAATTCATACCATTTAATTAGTCTCATGTCCCTTTGTGCTAGATAATTTCAACCATTTTCAAATATTCAGTGATTATCAACAGATCATAGAATTCATGACTAGCTCAGGAGTATTTGAGGCTCACATCATTGATGAGGCTAGTGAAAATACCCTTAATGATGAAAATTTTGAAGGAAAACTTAATGGAATGATCATTCATTTGAGTAATAATAAGATCCCCAAAGGGATGATAGCCTTAGAGGGATTTTTTGATTTAGACAAACAAGTTGAGACTATCAAGATTCCCAAAGTAGATGGGAAGGACTACAATGCAATGGACCTAGGTTCCCAAGGTCAACCTTAGTTGGTGAACATTGGTATAGAATAGATAAGCATTAAAACCAAGAGATCCAAATATTTTTTGACCAAGTATAAGGATGTAATATCATGGTCCTATGATGACTTAAAGATCTTTGATCCTAGGGTCATAACACACACCATACCTCTAAAATAATCCTAAAAGACATTTAGGCAAAAATAAAGGTTAGTCAACCCTATCCTAGAACCAATGACATACAAAGAGTTTAAGAAGTTACTAGATGTTTAGATATTATTTCCCATTAAACACTCCACTTGGGTAGCTAACCTAGTACCATTCAATAATAAAAGTGCTGAAATTAGATTGTGCATTGATTTTATAAATCTAAATACAGCATCTAAAAAGGATAATTAGCCCCTACCTTCTCTTGACCAAGTAATCCAAAATATTTTTGGTTCTACTATGATGTCTTTTCATGATGTATTTTTAGGTTATAATTAGGTGCTAGTGAACAAGGAAGACAAAATGAAGACTACATTTACTATTAAGTAGGGCACTTTTGCCTATAATGGAATGCCCTTTGGATTGATAAATGTAGATGCAACCTTTAAAATAGCAATTGATCATGCATTCCAATTCCTCATAGATAAGTAAATTATTATTTACATGGATGACCTAAATATATTTTCAAATAATAGGGAAGATCACATCATACACTTGCTACAAGTATTTGAAAGGTGTAGAAGGTATGGAATTTATCTCAACCCAAAGAAGAGCATTTTTTGAGTAACTGAGGGAAAATTTTTGGGACATGTTATAACTAAGGAGGGGATATATATATACCCAGATAGATTAAATGTAATATCAAAGATAGAACCCCATAATAATAGGAAAGAACTAAAGTATTTCTTTGGTAAAATCAACTTTATGAGGAAGTCCATTTCTGGGTTTGCAAAAATAGTGAGACCTTTGAATGACATGTTGAAGAAAGATGATAAGATCACTTGGAATGAAGAGACCAAGAAGGCCTTCAAGGAAATCAAAGAATTAATTAGATAAACCCTTGTGCTGATAAGTCTAGAATTTAATAAAGACTTTTATCTTTACTCTTTTGCTTTTGACCATATAATTGAAACTATCCTAACTCATAAGATAGATAGATGTGATCATCCTATTACTTTCATGAGTACTAATTTAAATTTTTTTGAATTGAATTATTCTACTATTGACAAAAAAACATGTACTTTGGTCAAGGTAGTCAATAAATTTAGGCATCATATCCTTAAAAATAAGGTACATGCAATACTACCAGACCCTACCACTCAGTTCATGCTTAGCCAATGTGAACTTGGAGAAAGGAGAGGTAAATGAATATTTGTTCTCCAAGAATATGATCTGGAGATGAAGACTAAAATTTTGGTAAGATGTCAAGGTTTAGTTCATTTGATTACCAATACTAGTCCCAAACTAAGTGTCATGTAGGTAGAACAACAAAAAATTTAGCCCAATGATTGGTATGCTCCTATTATTCATTTTTTAATCAATGGAAATTATCTTCCAGGGTTGAGTAAAGATCAAAATAGAGTTTTAAGGCTCAAATAAGCTCATTTTTAAATCAAGGATGGAGTGATGTACATGAATAATGTTTATGGCATTTACCTAAGGTGTGTTTTCAAGGAAGAGGTAGCTGAGATCTTGAGCACTTTTCATGAAAAAATGGGAAGTGAACATCTATCCAGAAGGAAAACAACCCATAATATCCTTAGGGATGGTTAATACTATCCCATTATCTTTAAATATGCTCACAAGATTGTGAGATAATACTACTCATGTCAAATATTCAACACTAAAGAGCCTAATGTAGTCATACCATTAAAGACAATAATTATTGATAAACCCTTTGCATAATGGGGACTATATTTTGTGGGGGTCATTAACCCCAATTCATCAGATGGCCACAAGTATGTTCTAAATGCTATTTACTACTACATATGATGGACTAAATTAGTGGAAACCAAGTTATTCAAGACTGAAGAGGTGAGCACATTCTTAGAAGAAAACATATGCACAAGGTTTGGAATACCAATGTCTATAGTCTATGATAATGGATCTACCTTTATATCCATTGAGATGATGAAATGGGAATCTAAAAACAACATTTTTCTCATGTTATCATCAAACCATTACCCTCAAGGTAATGGGGTGTCTGAATTAATGAATAAGAATTTTATGAAATCCATAAAGAAGTCTAAAACTAATAAACCAAGAACATAACACAAGCTACTAAAGTATACCCTTTGGACAAGTAGAACTAGAGCCAAACAAGATCTCAAGGCATCACTATTCTTTTTGGTATATGGTTAATAACCTATATTTCCCATAACACTTAATATAATAACCTATAGGTTAATACAAGAATACATAGAGGAGGATCAAAAATTTGCAAGTTCAAGGTTGTTGGACATCATATAGATGGAGGATATAAGAGAAGAAGATTTTGTCAATTTTAGTAGACACCAAACCACAGTCAAGAGGTGGTTTGACAAACATTCAAAGATAAAGGTGTTTTGATAAGGATATTTAGTTATTCTTTAGGATAAGGCCTCAGAACCAAAAGGAAACCATGGGAAGTTCACACCCTTATGGATTGGCCCATATCAGATTACTGAGACCATGGGGGATAACACCTTCAAACTAAAAGACTTATAAGGAGAAGAGTTTACATTTATTACCAATGGGCAATACCTTAATCACTATTTCTCTGATGCCCCACCCAGAGTCTTCATGGAATGAACTGTAAGACTATTTAGAATTAGTGTAGGTAGGCTTTAGATTAGTTTCTTTATATTTCTTTCCTTCCTATCCCTTGTTGGTACATAGTGTTTGTATATATTTGTTTTCTTTTTTTTGATTGGTTTATTTGCTTTCCATGCTTTGTTTCTTTCCTTAAATAAGTCCTTTTGGATAGTCCTTAGCTCAAAATACAATTATATGTTCAAAATGAACTCCACACTTTAGGAATGTAGGTATGTTTTCTCAACATTTGTTAATTATAGATTATTGGAACATGAGATTAATGTTATAATTTATATAAACTAGTAAATACTAATAAATAGGTTAATTATTCCTTAAGATTATAAACCTTCTTCTGATCTAAGTTTGCTTTTAAGAAGGATTTCACATATAGAGTGAAAGCTTGAATTATTAGGACAAATCCATGTTTTCACTTTAAAAACATTAATTAACTGAGATAAGGTTTACAACAAAGGATTATTATCTAAAGATAAAACATTTGATCAAATCCAAAAACCTAGCTAATCTAGTTCCCAACCTTTTTTAGAAAGTCAAAATATCTATAAAAAAAAGAAAAATAGTTTATTGCAAAATTCAAAAAACTTTCTAAGTAGAGATGATTATACTAATCTCCACAAGGGATATAGACACCTAGCTAGTAGTAGAGTAAGACCTTCAGTAGAACTAAAGGCATCTCTATCAAGGATATAGATGCCTGGTTGGTAGCATATCAATGCCCAATCCTTCCCTAAGCTAAAGCATGATTTTTAATGAACATCCAAATATGTTGTAAGTCAATGTTAATGGTTAAGATCATGAATTTGGAAGTTGTTCTATAAATACTATGTAAATTAGTAAGTGGAATCAAAGCACACACACAACATGGCTATGTTTTGATGTTTGATTCTAATTATACATGTGCAAGATTTGTTCTAACCATGAATTAATCTTAATAGTGGTACTTAATCAAATAGAATGAAAAAACTAGTTATTAGTCTGAACCAAATTATATCAATTCTAACATATTGCTTTATTTTCCCCAAAATTCATCATTTTTTGAGGTCAACATACCCCCATTTTTAATAAATGGGGACCCTTGTTTCAAATTGTGTAAATTTGTACATTAAAATTGAAAATTTACTTGATCAGAGTAACATTGGCATGCTTGTAGTTAATTATTTATTTTAAGATCATGTACAACTATTTTGGTTAGCATATTCATTCATGATTCTTATTTCATATCATGTAAATTTTCTAACATTAGACCTTTATGTTTCAAGTTTCATGTTTAATAGAGTCCATTTGGAATGAGCAATGTCTAGGATTCTATATCTTAATGTTAATTTGATCTTTTACTAACCTTTTGTCTATTAAAAATCAAATTGTAGTCATGTTTAATCATCTCGAAATACTCATTCAAATTACCTTAGCTCAAGTCCCTTTGAATCAAATTCAAATTTGGCATAAAATTTTATGTAAGAATGATTAATCATGGCATGGACTTAGAATAATTTGTATCCCAAGGTTTAGTTGTGTTTATTAACATGATGAAACCTTAGTCTAATTTTTTTATGTTTGGTCCCTTCATGTTCTAATCTTCCATTGGTCCCTTTTATTTCCACATGGTCTAACTAACTATTGGGTCCTTTTGTTATGTTTTAGACTTAAGCTAAAAGCATTATACTAATACTTTATGCCATGTATTTTATTATCTATGGAGTCTCCTTTATCATTTTTAAAAACTAATCTTAAATATATAATCCTAAGGTTTTATCATGTTTATCAACATGAATAAAACCATAATCTAAAATGTTTAACTTGAGTTCCCTATATTTCTTAATCTTGACTTAACATTCTTTATTATTTGCAAGATCCATGATGTGTAATAAGTCAAAGATTAAATGGATCCTCAAGATAGTGAGAAGGTGAAAAGTGTCAAACTCATGGCCAAAGAACACTCAATAACTAATGGTATTCGACCTTTTAGATCAATATCTAACAAATCACATTGATCTATCCAATCAAGATCTGATGATGCATAATAAAGTTTGAAAATTCAAGAGTCTTGAAGACAACCACAAAGGCAACAACTGGTATAACCACATATCAAAAATTAAAATTTGAGAATCTTCTAAATATTGATGGTATGTAACTTGCATACACATTCTGATCAATGATCCATGGAGCAAATGGTATAATCTAATGGATTAAGATAAATTGTACACATTTTCTCAGTCATAAAGGATCCAATGGTGCAATATGGAGGTTCAAAATTGAAAGAAGTAGGAATAAACACATCATTAATAAGTGTCACAATCATCAAAAACATCATAAAGAGGCTCATGGTATTCAATATTTTAGATTGAGATCAATGGTCTATGTTAATCTGTGCAAAAAACATCTAATGGTATGAGATTAAGGTGGAATTTTCAAAAGACAATAGTCACTTTTAAATATTAATGAGAAAAGTGCCATGAAACTCATAATTTTAACTATCTTCTACCCTTAAATCACTAATAAGACCTTTAGAAGAGCCCTAGCATGCACTAAATCCCTAATTAAACCATGTATTGATCATAATCAAGCCTAAGAGCATTGAATTGTTATTTGTAAAAGAATAAATCAATCTAGAATCAAAGTGTAGACCAATAGGGATCAATATGAAGAAATACATGGCCATTATGGTAAATTGAAAAAAGCCCCTATTCTACACCATCTTTAGGTAATAACAAAGTTTATCAACATCACTATGCATGAAGAGCTTAAGCCATGGATTATGGCTCTATAAAAGGAAGAGGAGACAAGAATGGTTACCCTAAGATTATTAGGTAGAGCACAAATAAAAACCCTAGATCTAAAGGTGACTCAATCATTAGTGGGGATTTAATTTAATCCAAAGACTAATATCTTTGAAAAAGTGATAGAAAAGAAGGCCATGACTACTGAAGAGGAATTCACCTTTCAAAAAGTGGAACCATTCACTGGTTTGACTCTAGTGGAAGGATAAATTCTTAATTAGGTTCTTATCTTTAAAGAATTCCCATTGAATTTGGCTCAATCATAATCTAATCAATTGGAAGCTATCATCAAAGGCATGATGCAACAAAAACAAAATTAGAAAAAACTACTATCTTGTCAATCCAAGAAGATATATTCAAGATATTTGATGACACTATGATTGACTTATTCAATTCCTTAAATTCATTTAAAACCAAAAAAGAGGAAATAAGTAATAAAATTCCATGGCTACAAGCCAAGTTGACTAATGATGGGATTCAAGCTATCAAGTGAGAGACTTGATCAAAACCTTGACCAAGAATCAAGTCCCTAAATTTAGGATTATCATCCTAGCCCATTTGAATATGGCTATGAATATATTGGTGGAAAAAATAAAAGCCCTGAGTAGTTGGTCGAAGTAGATGGAGGATATTTACAAGGACATCAAACAATAGGAAGATAAAATGCTACACATGTTATATAGCTTAATCAAAGATCCCACTTCACTTAGTCCTTTGTGCCTTATCACTGATGAGGATTTCAAGCATAGAACTTCTCAATTCATGCAAGAGGTGAGGAACTAAGGTCAAAGGAAGATAAGGGCTGATAATAATAATAATAAGATCATGAGCCTACTATTGTCATCTAAGGAGAAAATAAGAGATGCTAGGAGTATCAAACAAGCTTTGAAGAGAGATGAGAAAGATGTCAATAACCTAGGAGATTAGGCAAAATAGTTGTTCATGAGACCCATTATTGACATCCAGATGATCAATAAGCAACATTATATAATGAAGATCCTACAAGTAAGGTAGAAGGTTTTAGTAGTAATAGGGTCCCGAAGTTAGCTAGAAAAGGAATATTCTTTTTGTAAAGGGATATATAACTTGTAAAGTACATTGCCTATAGGTCAATTTATTATAAAAGGTCATTTATTATTTATTGTAATAGAAAGGAAAACTATCCTAGACATATGTACAGATGTAATTTGACATCACCGACTGGCATACCTCATGAATGGTCTATATAAATAAGTATTGCCAATTGTAAAGGGGGAGAATTTTTGGATCCAAAAGCTATTTATAAATTTTGAGAAAATTAATATAAGAAAGGAGTTCTATAAAAAATTTCCACATTTTGTTATGTGAATTGATATCTTGGTTTCTCTCTCATTTATTTGATGTTATCTTCAGATTTGAATGCTTCTTATGATTTCTAGATGTGAATATTTAAATACAGAGTTACTAATTCATGCTAATGCTAAATTAGTTCAAATTTCTTAAGTTTATTTCACTTTCATTACTGGTTTTACATCTAAGCTAATGCTATTTATTTATAGGGGTCAAATTCTTAAAGTGAACTTGGTTCTTATTTGTATCTTTCCATACCTTCTTTAGATGTTTGCCTGATGTGTGATAGGATTTGAGCTTATGCTACTTCACTTTGACATTGGTTAAATGCATGTTCAGATAAAATTATAATTTTTCATAATGTTTTAAATAAAGATCAACAACATCTCCCTTTTCTACCCTACCCTTCTTTTTGCTCATTTTTCATCAATTCACCTTAGATTAGCTTCATTGTGAATATTCATCTTGGTTTAGCTTAAGACTTAGTTTTCAGCATAATTCACTTTAAATAGCATATATCATATTCAAAATCAAATATTAACTATTGAGATATGGTGGATTCAAACCACCAACTAATATAAATTTGTGAAACAATCAACCTATTCTACCTCTATTCCACCAAAGATAATAGGATTATCACAACCAATAACTCATGCAATGGATTTTATGAATCCAAAAATGATAAGTGTTTCTTAAAAACTATATGAACTTGTTGATTCATCTATTTGCATCAACACTATCCATGAGGAATGATAAATGCTTTTCAATTTATGATTTGGGTTGAAATTCATTGTGGTTTTGTTGAGGAATTCTTGTGTGTTTTACATACGATTGATTCTTTGGGATATAAACTAATCCTATTAGAATTTATATCTTTAATAGAGGATTTTGAACTTTAAATTAAACCATTATGGAGGTCTATTGTTTTTTTTATAAATTTTTGACTTGATTTTTAGATTCAGGGATCATATGAGGTCTTGAAACCTCATCATGACCCCACAAATCCATTATATCGATTTTTGATTTAAATCAATTTTTAGTTATGATGGTTGTTTGAATAATTGAGTTATTATTGTGATATTTTGTCATATGGATATACTTCATGATGAATTTCTATATTGGTGATGAGTCCATAAAATGACTCATTATTACTATAGTTTATGGCCTTAAATATGTCAAATAGTTGAGCATTATATGTAATCTTGATATTTAGAACTAGCATAAGGTAAGAAATAGATGTTTTTATCTATATAAACTCATGTAAATTCTAATTATATATTCTTTTCAATTTATTCTAACATTTTCATGTTTTAGACCCCACATTTTGACATGTACAGGTAATAGTAGTTTTAATATGAGTTTTGACAAGTTTTCGTGAAGACAAAGAGTATCTAAGACAAAGAATCAACCATCTAAGACACAGTTAAAGATTTTGAAGATTGATATAGATTTTTATAATTAGCTACAAATTTTGATATTCATTTGTAAATTTCTACAGTTAGTTGTAGATTTTGATAGTTAGCTATGGATTTTGACAAGCTACAGATTGTACCAATTTTTTTATAGATTGACCTAGTTTGATTTAAAATTGATCATAGTATATTCCAAAGGGTTAAAATATATTCTCCAATTTCTTCATGAAAATATCAAAGACTCTTTTTGACATTTTCATTTTTGTGCATGTATATAAATAGTTGTTTATTTCTGTTTAGTTTTCCATTTTTGAGAGTTGTTATTCTAGGATGCAATGATGAAGATATAAGATATGAGTATCAACATATGTAAATATGTGGATGATATAGTTAGGTGTGGAAATTATTATCTATGGATTATTTGACTCCTTAAAGATATCATTGCAAAAACTTTCTATTCTAACTATATCACCCAATCTATCTAGAATATCTTCCTATTTCAAATAACATAAGTTATTACCTAAGATGTAGAGATAAATAATTTTTTGGTATATAATAAATAGATAGATCCATGATTGGATCTATAAATTTTATGCCTACATATAAATATATTGTAATTTTGGTTATTTTCTAAAATACAAAGTATCACAACAGTTTCCTTTCTCAATCTATGTGTTGAAGAAATATCTTAGAACTGAGTTGATTCGAACCTGGATTTGAGGGTGAGAAAGGGACCACTCCCCAAGGAGATAGGAGATTTATTTGGTATTAATAATTTGATTTTTTATTTATTTTAATTAAATATTGATATAGATATATGTTTGTATAATTAAGATTTAAAACCCATAAGGTAGATTTAATAGTTAATTTGTTATTTCCAACATAAATATTTATTTCATTCTTTCAAATTTTTTAAATATAGATTTATCATTTTTTTTAGTTAGTAAGTGAGGATTTTATAGTATTTTAATTCTAAAAGAGTGATTTGAATAGGTTTTTTTTTTAGTTTTGTGAAGCATTTCTAGATTCTGTAAATTAGATTAGATTAGATTATTTATGTTTTTTACAAAGAGTGTTTCTTTCGAAGTAGCAACTTAGAAGTTACAATTAGATATAGATTAAGATAACATCCCAAAACCCCCCAAAATATAAGTAATATTAACTTGAAATCAATGAATTACCTTACTATAAATAGCTTTAGGCACCACCTTGGTAGGAACATACACCAACATATGTTGGTTAAATGAAGGGGTAATAATGACACCCATCATTTTTGGCAACATTATCAAGGGCCCTTTTAGGTGTCAATAAGATAAAAATTTAGGCTAATAGTCCATAAAACATTTTTAAAAAAAATGAATAAAATAACTTTCTTGTCAAAATCAAGTATATGAGTAGGCCATGGGATTCACATGGTAGATTTGTTCCAAAAGATTATGATCCTTTATAGGAAAAAATTAAGATAGTCATAGAAAAAATTGATAAGTTGAAAAATGAGATAAGATAATCTTTAAAAAATATATCTAAATGACTAGAAGAATCATCTTCTACAATAGTTGAAATTTTAGATACTAAAAAACTAGAATCCCCTTCTCTCAATAGAACTTTATTTCACATGGGAGAAAACATAGGCCAAGTGGAGAATGATCACAAGAGTGCTCATAAGAGGACCTTATCTTATCCTATTGTTTTTTAATATGATGAATTACCAGTAATGAAAAATATTTTTCTAGCCAATCTACCTACCTTTAGAGGTCTGTCCACCGAAGACCCATATCAATTTATTTTTGAGTTTAAGATTATCTTTTAAACTTATGATTACACCTCATAAAGCCAAAAGATGGATATTTTTGCTTCTACTTTAAAGGAAGGATCACTAAGATGGTTCATGGGGATAGGAGGGAAATATATTCACATTTGGAGAGAAATAGAAAAAAAATATTGGATAAATATCAAGCCTATTGCAAGGTCAAAGATAGGAAATAAGATTTTTTCAAAATTAGACAAAATGAAGATGAGAACCTTGAGGATTACTTAGATCATTTTGCCCTTAATTTCAATAGATGTGGTTATGATCTACCTAAAGAAGTGATCAAAACTATTTTTATTAAGGGATTGGATGACTCTTATAGATATTTTTTGAACCTTATGGGGAAAGGAGATATTACTAAACTATATTTATAAGAGATCACATAATTATGCACAAACTAATCTAGAATAAAACCTAGCAGTAGAAGAGGGAAATTAGGAAAATCTAGTGACGTAAGCTAGCTCATAGAAGAAATAAAAAACTCTAAAATAAACATATTGGTCCATTTGAATTCAACATTGGATGGATTATAGGCCAAGGCCAAATCTAATACTAAGCCATCAGATATTTATTGCCCAAAATGGAGATTGAAACATGCACTTACAGATAGTCCTTTGGATAAAACTAAAATATATGGAATATGTGATGCTAAGGATCATGACACAAATAATTTTAGTCACCTCCCTAGTCTCAAAATTTAGTTTAAAAAAAATGCACAAGCCATAGAAGAAATCAATTATGTTCATAGACAAGAAAACACCTTTTAGTAAAATAAATAGTTTGACTCAAGAATTCCTTATCAATAATGGCATAAAACTTCACAAATGTGGGTTATACTACCATGGGGTACCCAAGAATGGATTTCATAATAGTGGATGATACCTCAGCCTTTTCAACAAACATGGATGCCACAAGGTCATAAACATCCATGGACAAATCAACACTAGAATTTGGTCCCAATTATAATCAACAACACCAAATAAGGTATCCATAACAATAAGCATTAATGACTCCCTTAATAAATCAAACAACCCCTATAGAATAAGTAAACCAACTTCATCTACCTAATCAACTATTATAAAATTTAACAATTTAGATAGGTTTTTGTAAATGAATAGGGTGAAACAATGGGGGTAGAAGTTATTGAATGTGTACACATTCATCTCAGATCATCATCACATAAGTACCATAATAAAAAAAAAAGTCCACAAATTCAACCAATAAATAAAAAGAGTCCAAAAAGGAAAATGGAAAAGCTAAGGAAGTTATCATAACACCTCCATCTATGCCTTTTCCAAAAATATTAAAGGAAGTATAAAATAAGAAGGAATATGAATTGATCCAAGAACTCAAAAAACTAAACATAGAGATTTCATTGTTATAAGCCATCAGAGACACCCTAGATGTAAATTAGGTGATCAAAAGTCTATGTATCAAGACACTTTGTAGAAAAAACAATATATTAAGAATATATAGGTTGATGGTAAGCTTGTTGATTTATTAGCAAGAAAGTTATTTTTGACTAAATATGGAGACCTAGAAAGTCCTATCATTTTTGTAAAGATTGGACAGTAAGAGATACCAAATGTATTGGTATACTTAGGATCTAATATTAATTTAATGTCTATGGACACCATGAAAAATCTCTCTTTTAAATATGTGAAACAACCACCACAATCCTAAAAATGGTAGATCATTCAACTACCAAACTAGAAGGTGCCATTCAAGACATAATGTTGACTATAGAATCATGGGAGTATTATGTTGAATTTATTGTCCTCTAATCTAAAAAAAATAGATTAAATACCTAATGATTTTTGGAAGACATTAGTTATCAACTGTAACAACATTGATTGATTGTAGATTAGGAGACATGATCATCTCAAATGGTCTTAAAGCAAAATAGATTTCTCTATATCCACTTGCTCAACCATCAATCAATAATGTCAAATAGTTGTGGGTTGACCAACCTAATGAAAAGCATGATAGCATTTATTTTATATATATGGTTAAAATAATTGATTATTTATATGAATTAGATGATGAGTTATTAATAAGTATTGTAACTACTATAGATCTTGATAGTCTAGCCACAAATCTTGATAATCTAGCTACAAATTATAATAGACTAGCTATAGATTTGAATAGAAGACCCTTTAAAAGTAGCGCATCCTATAATTATAATAATTAATCCTATTTCACCTCTTAAAATACATTATATGATCATAAATACATTAAAAATAGTGTGATGCAATGGGCATATTAAGGCCAAGACTACAAATTATAATAGACTAGCTATAGATTTGAATAGAAGACCCTTTAAAAGTAGCACATCCTATAATTATAATAATTCATCCTATTTCACCTCTTAAAATACATTATATGATCATAAATACATTAAAAATAGTGTGATTCAATGGGCATATTAAGGCCAAGACTCATTTTTTACAACCTTTTGTTGTCCTTTAGCTAGAGTCATTCCCATAGGATAAAAGTTTGTTCAAGATGATATTACATTTCATGCATTAATACCACATCCTTGTCCCCTCAAATTATTTATGAATAAATCTAAATAACTATAACCTTCCCATCCAGGCACTAAAAAAAGCATAGTGGCATCAGGAAAGACACTCAACATAAATAGTTGGTTAACAAATGATCAAGAAATGATTTTTTTTGATGTACTCAGAGATACCACTCAAGATTTTTCATGGAAATATCAAGATATTAAATAAATTCATCCAATTGTATGTACACACAACATTTACATAGATAAATTAAGCCAGTAAGGTAGCCTCAAAGAAGAATTAATCCTGCCTTGAGAGACATTGTGAAAAATGAAATTGAGAAGCTGCTAGAAGTAGGATTTATTTATCCCATTTATGATAACAATGGGTCTCTCCCTTGGTCATTATCCCCAATAAAAATGGTAAATGGAGAGTATGTGTGGACTACATATATCTACACAAAGCAACAATGAGAGACTACTTCCCTCTAGCTTTCATTGATCAAGTACTTGATAATTTGGCTAGAAAAAGATACTTTTCTTTTCTAAATGGATTTAGTGGATACAAACAAATACAAGTGGCACTTAAGTATCAATACAAAACAAAATTGACCTACCCATGGGTTATATTTACCTATAGGGTCTTTCTGTTTTGTTTATGTAATGCACCTACCACTTTCCAATGAACTATCCTAGCCATATTTTTAGACTTGACCAATGACTATGTAGAAATTTATATGGATGATTTTACTATTTATGAAGAATATTTTGATTGAAGTTTCAGCAATATTGAAAAATTATTATAAATATGTGAGGATCACCACTTGTCTCTAAGTCATGAAAAATGTTTGATTATGATAAAAGAAGGTAGAGTTTTAGGACATCATATTTTTATGAAAGGAATCCAAGTAGATCCAAAGAAAATTGAAGTCATTTCAAACATGCTTATTCCTCAAAATTAGAATGACATTAAGAGTTTTCTAGGACATGTAGGGTATTACAGAAGATTCATAGAATATTTTTGTAAGATTTTTGTTCTAATGTTTTCTCTGCTTATAAAAGAAAGTGAATCTATCTAGAATTGTATCTATCAACAAGAATTTGAAACCATTAAAAAAAATCTCAGTACTACACCAATCTTAAAAGGACCTAATTGATCACAACCCTTTCAAATTTATATTGATGCATCTAATCATACTATGGGAGTTTGTTTGGAATAGAAGGATGAAAATGGACATATGTATGCCATATATTACAAAATAAATAACTTAACCTCAACTGAAAGAAACTATACAACCACTGAGAAGGAATTCCTTGCTATGATTTATGACATAAATAAATTTAGACACTATATTACTGGCTATAAAATCTTTGTATATACTGATCATGTAGCTATCTAGTATTTACTAAATAAGCTAGTAGGAGGAAGAGTTATCAGTTGGTTATTATTGTTACAAGAATTTGACATAACCATTATTTATAAGTGATGAAAATTCAATGTGGTTGCTGATTTTATTTTTAGATTGCATAATGAAGATGAAGAAAATTGTAGAAGACAATTTTTTGGATGAAAAATTATTTGTTGTTTTAGCATAAACACTTTGGTTTGTGGATATAGAAAATTTTCTAGCTATAAGGAAGTTTCCTTTTTAATGTACCAAAAAGGAAAAGAAACATTTAATTAGCATTAGTTTTTCTTATAAATGGATTAATGGTATATTATTTAAACTTGGTCATGATCATGTTTTATGTAGGTGTGTGAAGGAGAATGAGATGTATGATATCATTTGTGAATGTCATGATTAACTTGGAGGAAGATACTACTCAATGAAAAAGATGGTACATAAAATCTTTAGAACTAGATATTTCTAGCCAAATCTTCACAAATAGATACAAACCTATTTTGGCAATGTAATGCATGTCAAATAATGGGGAAAACTACATTATCTTATGAGATGCCTCTTCATCCATAGGCAGTTATATAACCTTTTGAGAAGTGGGGTATGGATTTTTTTGGGCCCATAAATCCACCTTCACAAGGTAAATAATATTTATTGGTACGTACAAACTATGTAACCAAATGGGCTAAAGTTTAAGCTCTTTTTTCTGTAAGAGAAGAGGTAGCAAAAAATTTCCTATATTCCAAGATCATGTATCATTTTGGAGTACCAAAGGAGATAGTATCAAATTAAGGAACTGTTGACGCTGGAGATTGCACCCGGTGGTAGGAAAACAGGTTCCTGCCCTCTCCCTGCAACATAGAAACTCCTCTCTCACTTGTGGGATGGCAAAGTAGGAGAGGAGAGTCTCTAGGTATGGGCTAGTTCCCTCTGATGTATCTTGTTTGTTTTAGTGAGTAAAATTGACGTACAGGCATATATATATATATATATATATATATATATATATATATATATATATATATATATATATATATATATATATATACAGCTATAAACTGGGGGGATGAAAAGGGAGAAGAAAGTGTAAGAAAGAAAACAACCTACTCTAAAAGAGGTGATACACCAAAAAGGTTGACCTTCCACATCCACTCTCAGAATCAAGAAAATGCAAATATACTCTATACATCTAGCAGAAGAACCAGGCTGCTAAGACTAACAGGAAGGCTATAATGGAAAATACATAACATAGGTTTACCAAGATGTTGTGGAATGCACACTTGCAAGCAACTTCCTCTATTCTATCCTTCTCAAATATTGCTCTTCTCCTTTCAGTTGCAGAACTAGTGCCTTGAAGATGGCTGGTCTGTTGGCATTAACCTTTGAAAGCATCGAAGATAATGACTAAACACAAATAATACTCCTGACATACACAGCAAATCTATCCAAGATGGAGGCAAAAACTATATTTTATTGATTTAGGTGGAGAATTTGCAGATCTGTGCTCTTTACAAAAATGGAGAAGATTTTTTAAAATGACCAAGTTTGCCAATTTATATGGAAAAGCCAAGATGAGTCTCATTGGCATTTTGCTTGCAAGTGGCTACTTGAGTCTTCATTGGGAAAGGGAAAAAAAAACTATAGATGACATCAAAAAACTGCTGGGACCATGCTTACTATTTGGTCCTTTTCCCATTTTGTCCTATCTACTCTATGGCTTGCCTTTAATGTCTTGCTAACTTGACATCCTCCATGCTGGCCTAGACTGCTAATGGGTCTTCCTTGTTTTGCATGCAACCCTCTCCTCTGCTAGTTAGTTGGGCTTTTTTCCATGTTTTGCGGGCTTTTTTCCCTATGGACTATTTTTTGTGATTATTTTACCGCTCAATGTTATGAGCCGTGCATGGTGATTTTCCCATAGACTGTCATGCACGACCTTCATTATGTATACCCTTCCCTACGGGTGCCCTCTTATCACTTTTTTGGCCTTTTATTTCCCTCCCTACGGGCACCCTTCCAATTTTGCTCATGCTGGTGGGTCCCTATTGGCTATGTTGAATCCATGTTAACTTATGTGGCCTACTTTTTTGGCCTTCATTATCTGCCTTGTTAACTTGGACGGTCCCTTAGACATTATCAGGCCTTCACGAGATGCTTTACGGACTTTGTTTTCCATGTGGGATTTGAATTATGTCAGGCTTTGGATGTTTGCAGACCTTGTTGTGCGTGGTGAAATCACTGCTAGCTACTATGTGCGGTGAAATCACCATCGGCTGCAATGTGCGGTGAAATCACCGCTGGCTATAATGCGTGGTCAAACCACCGCCGACTAAAATGCGTGGTGAAATCACCGCCGGCTGCCGGGCTTTGAAATTCATGCAAACTTTATTTACTTGGCAGACTTATATTTGATCTCAGGTCTATTTGTGTTTCCCCTCCATGGGATTTTGTCTGCGAGCATTTCCCACTTACTTCAAGGCTTCAAGTCTTTTCTCGTGGGCCTTTGGTTTTGAATTTGAAATCTTTGGTCGGGATTTAGCAAATTTTGGCAAGTTTGAACTTAGACAATAAGACTTACCCAGATTTCCCTTTGAAGTGTCGGCCCTCCACTAGGGCAATGAACTTGGATGCTATATGGACTAGGCTGATGAACCCACTTAGTTGAACCAAGAGATTGAACCAGGGGAAGGAACTTGCCTTTGAATTTGAATTGGGGTAATTGATGAATTAGGCTGAGCCAATGCTTGAAACGAGACTGTCAAACCCTAAAGATGGACCTTGCAACCCAAAAATAACTAGCTTTATACGGCAAGTGAAGAAGGTGACCAAAATTTTACCTGTGGGCAAAATTGGTCAACAAATTGGCGACTCACAAGGGAAGCGTGCCTGCTATGCATAGAATCTAGTTACCTTAAAATCCATTAGGTGTGGAGTCAGATGATAACTTTGAAGAGAGTTCACAATAGCTCTTTGAGATCCCAAAATCACACCTGAAACTTTCACCCCCATAGGTAAAAGGAAACACACAAGGCTAAAAACAACTAACTGTGTAAACTGCACTTAGGTAAAATACAAAAGAAAACAAGGGAAACTATGTATAGCCAAACCAAAAATTAGTGACAATGCTTCAGATGTATCCCATTAACTGGGATACATAGTTTTTCACCATCCAACCTAAAAAGTTGGAACGCATTATGCTGCTTGCATTGAGTGATCATGTAAGGACCGCTCCACAGGGCATCAAATTTTGCATGCTTTCCAGGTTTAGCTTTTTCTTCGTCCCATTTCAAAACAATGTCTCCTTCAGAGAAATCTTTTGATGAAGATTTCTTGTCAAAGTGTCCTTTTATTTGTTATTGGTGACTAGACATAGCAGCCATGGCACGATCCCTTATCTCTTGGAGCTCCATTAGCTCACACAGTCTGACTTCTATGCTAGTTCCTTCTTCTAACTTCATTTGATGAGTGAGGTCCAGTGCTGGCAATTCGAGTGAGATGGGAAGCCTTACTTCCCTTCCATACACAAGCATATATGGAGAAATTTTTATTGCTCTCTTCGGAGTGATTCGATCGGCCCATAGAGCTGTCTTCAACTTGGCATGCCAAGTTTTCTGATTTTCCTCCATGGTCCTCTTTATAATTTTGATTAAATTTTTATTAGTGGATTTGGCCAGTCCATTTCCCTATGGGTAATAATTTGATGAAGTGCTGAGGTATATACCATATTTTAGTGCCCATTCACTAGTTCTGATCCCTAGGAAAGCCAAGGCATTATCTGAAATTATAGTGGCCAGGACCCCAAAATGTGTCACTAGGTCTTCATAGAAATCTAGGACTGTGCTTTCATTTGCTTCCTTCAAAGCAATGGCTTCCACCCACCTAGTGAAATAATCCATAGCAGTCAGGACCCATTTGTGTCTAGCACTGGAGGGAGAATTGATCATCCCTATGAAATCCAAGCCCCACTACATGAATAGTTGTTCAACTTGAATGGGTTGTAGGGGCATGGCAGCCAATCACTGCTTTCTATCAAAAAGTGCACACTTTTGGCACTTCCTTACCCAGGCATGGGTATCCTTAAAAAGAGTGGGCCAAAAATAGCCAGCTCTCATTATTTTTGCTACCATGGTCTTAGGGGCGAAATGGCTGCCTGCTGGCCCATCGTGAAACTCAGCCAATACCTTGTCAGCCTGACTAGGGCCAATGCATCTTAGGAGAACCCTAGAGAGATCCTTCCTAAATAATACTCCATCAATCAAAACATAAGGAAGGGACTGAAGTTTAAAATACTTTTTTCTAGCCCTATCGAGACCCTGTGGACATTTACCCATAAGAAGGAAGCACCTCATGTCCAGTGTCCAATCTCTTATGACTGCTGGTTCTTCTACAGTGGCTGCATCATGGATCAGCAAGCTGTCTTCACCCTTTTCTCTCAAATTTGTAGCTAGCTATTCACACTAGCCCTTCTTCTCACCAACTTGGTGATTTTTATGTCTATGTCATACACCATCACTTTGGTGATCCATCCCACTCTTTTCTCATTTAATTCTTGATTGGTCAAGAAATCCTTGACACCAAGATGTGGAACCATGAGATGGATCCTACTGTTTGTCAACATATATCTAAATTTCTTCAGGCTGTGCACTACTGCCAAGACTTGCTTCTCTATGTAGGTGTACCTAATTTCAAAGTCCTCTAACCCTTGACTGAAGAAGGCTATTGGTTGGTCAAGGTCATCACTATTTTCCTAAGTAAGCATGGCAGATATCACTTCTCCATTGCTGAAGGTATAGAGATTGAGGTCTTTATTGAAGTCAGGGCTGATTAGAGTGGGAGCCTGGGTCAAATCCTGCTTGATGGCTTCAAAGCTGTCTTTTCTTGGCATTGTCCATTTGAATTTTTTACCCTTCCTTAGCATAGAGGTTAAGGGTTTGACTATCTCAGCAAAATTCAGAATGAACCTCTGAATGAAATTTATCCGGCCAAAGAAACTCTACAGGCGTTTCTTGTGCTTTGGTAGGGACATCTCCAGGATGGATCGGACTCTCTCAGGGTCAATAGACAAACCTTCCTTGGACACAATGTGGCCAAGAAGTTTCCCCTCATGAATAGAAAATACACATTTCTTTGGATTTAGAGAGATTCCAAATTCCCTACACCTATTAAAAAATCTGCCTGAGGTGCTCCATGTGTTGTCCTGCCTCCTTGGAGAAAACTGTTATATCATTAAGGTACACCAGCACATTCTTATTTATCAAACCACTGAAAGCCATGTCTATGGCTCGCTAGAAGTTAGCACCAACATTGGATAGCCTAAAAGGCATCTTCTGGTAGGTGAACATTCCCCATTTAGTGGTGAAGGTTGTTTTGTATTGGTCACAACCTTGCACCAAAATCTGATTATATCCCGAATAACCATTCAGGAGGGAGAAATGTTTAGAACCAATTACCTTTTGGAAGATCTACTCCATGTTCAAAAGGGGATAATGATCCTTTAAAGAGACTTTATTAAGGTCTTTGAAGTCGATGCACAGCCTGATCTCCCCATTTTTCTTTCTAACTAGAACCAAATTGGCCAACCATGAGGAATGTTTGATCAAAAATATAATGCCAAACTCAATCAACTTGACCAATTCTTTCTGTATATGGAGTTTGATCATCAGATTAACAGGCCTCTATTTTTGTGTGACTAGTTTTGCACCTTCCTCTAGTTTAATGGTGTGCTGGGCGAGTCTTGGATCGAAGCCTTTCAAGTCACTATAATTCTAGACAAAGACGTTAGCAAACTCCTGACATAGCAAGATGAAAGCTTGCCTTTCTCAAAATGTGCAGACCTTACCAAGCACTAGTAGCTTGTCCTGGAAGATTTCAACTTTTTCATAATTCTCTTCTTTGGTAGTGATGCATGCTTTGTCATTTCTTAGTTGGTCATCTCTGTGAAAAATACTTTCAAGTGTGACCAAACCCTTAGGGAGTTTATTATTCTTCAATTGAACAATCTAATTTCTATATTGTTGCTGCAATTTCACTTGATTATGGACTGTGAACTCAGCTTATTCCTATAGGAAGAGAGCTATCTGCTAGTCACTTTTGAAGACCTACCAATTTGTAATATTGTCTAGAATTGAAGGCCAAATCACCAATTTTAAATGGCATGAACCACAATCCCTGCTTATCTCTTTTGAAACATCAAATTGGGCACCAACAGCTGCCAGCCTGTCAGCCTGCTTATTCTATTCCCTAGGAATCGAGGTAATGTTAAGAGTAAGGAAATCCTCCATCAAGTCCCAGACTCTGTACTTGTAAGACCTCAGCAAGGAGTTCTTGGTCAGGTTTAGGCCTCTTATTTGGTTCACAATTAGTTCACTATCCCCTAGGATTTGCAACTTCCTAATCCCTCTCTTTCTTGCCCACTCAAGTCCATGAATCAAAGACTCATATTCTACAACATTACATGTGCAAGAGAACTGGAAATGGAAAGCTAAAAAGTACCTTTCTTTAGAAAGGGAAACTAACATTGCCCCACCACCAGCACCCAATTTACTTCTGAAACTGTCAAAGTACAGCTGCCACAGGCCAAGGTCTTCTTTGTTTTCCTTCATTATATTGGGCATGATGGTGCCTTCTTCATGCAAGCAATAGATGCCAAGGTCTGCTTCCTCTATAAACTTGTAAGGATCATGCTTGAATTTATCACTTCCCCACTCATCCAAGAGTAGATCTGTGACTCCTTCAAGAGCAAAAGATGAAGATTGGTCTGCCTGAGACTCTTCTGGATCGATGATAGTGTAACTGACATTCGTTGCTTTGGGTGAATAGGGATCTAGGTTGTCCTTATAGAGTGTCTCAAATTTCATTTTCACTTTGGTCCCGTACTTGGTTTTAAAAACCAGATATGACCAATTCACTGCTAGATAGCCACCTATCTTAGACATAAAGTCCCTTGACAAATAGATTGCAAAATATGGAGGAACATCCACTACCACTATATCATGGGGAATTGAGAATGTCAGGTAGGCATGCAATGTTAAACTCAATCCCTTCAAGATTCTGACTGTCTTTGTAGGTGTCCCATCTAGTTATAAGACTCCTTTGTTCATTGCTTCATACTTTAATCCCATCTTATCAGCAATGCACATGGGCATCACTGAAGTGTTGGCCCTGCTGTCAATTATGCAATTGTGTACTAAGAAATCTCATGTGATCAAAGATACATAAAAGGGGGGAGTCCTTTCTTCTTTCTTTACCTGACCTGAAGCAGAAGGCTACCCATTCATCATTAGGATGTTATTAGTGTCTGCTAGGATGGCTTGCCGATCTAGCTCATGCAATTCTTTCTTCAATACCTCCTTTTGTCTTGGAAGAGACAATGAATCCCATAGAGAAATGCTCACATGCAATTTCTTCATTTGATCAACTATATTAACTTGGGGGATGATTCCCTTCGTGCTTTCCTTTGGGTTGATCCCGGCTAAGTTGTAGACTGAGGAGCTGGAGGTGCAGATAGTTGACCAAAAATTGAAGCCCTTTGAAATGGGTGTGGTGGAGGATTCATTGCTGCCTGAGGGGAAGCCTACGCTTCTCCAATTACTCTTCTTTTAAATCTTGTGTTGGCTTCAATGCAATCAACCTGATTGTCTATAGCACCCCTATGATTAATTGCATAGAGCTCATCCTCTTCATGATTTATCAGGGTAGAATCTAGATGAGTTTGATTGCTACTCATGTTGGGCTGAGCTGGAAACTCAAAAAATTGAGAATGATCAGTAGCCTGGTTTTCTAAATTCTAGAAAAAATTCATCATGTCATTCGTATGGACAGCGTGCTCTTGACCATGTCCCATGGTTGAATAGCTAGGCTATTCCTGTACAAGGTTATTCTAAACTGACACCATGGCTTTAGATGATGAAGAGGGGCCTGAGTTATAATTTTGATAAGGCTTGGTCTGAGTAAGCTAACCCTGTCCTTGATTATAGCCTTGAAAAGGGTTTCTAGGTGCTTGACCATAATGTTGATAACCTAGATTCGGCTTGTTATTTTGAGCTTGTTGCCTTTTAAGAGCTATAAGTTCATTTGACATGTTTTATAATAGGCTTTTAACCTCATGTAGTTCATTTGATGGAACAGCAGCTGGCTTCTCAATGCTAGGCACAGGGGCTAATGTGGGTGCAACGGTTTCTATAAGGGGTAGCATCTCTGGGAAAAGTGGCATGTGGGGCCTAGGGGTGATTTTCCCAACTTGAACCAAGCAATTTTTCGCTACTATGGTAATGTCATAAGCAGTTGGTAGTATATGTCCTCCCATAGATTGGATCATCATAGTAATATCACTGTTTAATGCCTTTAAATAATACAAGAAAGTGTAGCTGGGAGTCAGTCTTACCAAGATAGGAATCCTATCCCAAGTCTTTTGAAACCGCATGTTGAAGTCCTACATATACTCATGTGGAGCTCTTTTTATAGTCGTCAGCTACTCAGCAAGAGAGAGGCTGTCACTTTTTTCCCTAAAATGATCAGTTAAATGGGTGCCCAATTTGTTCTAGGAATGTATTGAATTCACAGGCAAGGTGTCGTACCAATCGAGAACTTTCCCTTTCAGAGAAAAAGCTAGCAGTCTGATGGCAATGTTTTCTTCTGTTATATTGTGAATATTGCAAAGGTTGGCAATATTCTTGATATGCTCAACAACTGTAATAGGTCCCACTCCATCAAAAGAAGGTACATTCTTGAGAGCTATTCCTGGGATTGGATCGTAGCGTGGGAGGTTTAAGGGGCTCTCACCACAGAAAGCTGCAAAAGGCAATGTCATGATTGGAATGGGCTGTAACTGTGGCTGAGCTGGGTTGATGTTCCTAGTGACAAGTCTAGGAGGAGTTACTAATGGATAAGGGTGAGTTCTTTCAAACTTGAGCCTTTTAGCAGAGTTTAAAGGTAGTCAATGAAAACAAAAGGGACCCCCCTAGAAGTTGACCTTGTGGTGACATTTGGCATAGAGGTTTAAGTGACTGGTCTTAAAATAAAGAACTGAGCTCTTACCAATGGAGTCACCAAATGCTATAAATCTTTGAAATGACTATAGCAGGACCAACATCAATCCTAAAATATTACTACGTTGGAAACCAATAAAATTATAGTCCCACCGGGCATGCCAAAATTGTTGACACTAGAGATTACACCCGATGGCAGGATAACAGGTTCCTGCCCTCTCCCTGCAACATGGAAACTCCTCTCTTGCCTATGGGATGGTGAATTAGGAGAGGAGAGTCTCTAGGTATGGGCTAGTTCCCTTTGATGTATCTTGTTTGTTTTAGCGAGAAAAATTTACGTACAGGCATATATATATATATATATATATATATATATATATAGCTATAAACTAGGGGGGATGAAAAGGGAGAAGAAAGTGCAAGAAAGCAAATAGCCTACTCTAAAAGAGGTGATAAACCAAAAAGGTTGACCTTCCACATCCACTCTTAGAATCAAAAAAATGCAAATATACTCTATACATCTGGTAGAAGAACTAGGCTGCTAAAACTAACAGGGAGGCTATAATGGAAAATACATAACAGAGGTTTACCAAGGTGCTATGGAATGCACACTTCAAAGCAACTTCCTCTATTCTATCCTTCTCAAATATTGCTCTTCTCCTTTTAGCTGCAGAACTGGTGCCTTGTAGATGGCTGGTCTATTGGCATTAACCTGTGAAAGCATCGAAGATAATGACTAAACACAAATAATACTCATGGCATACACAGCAAATCTATCCAAGATGGAGGAAAAAACTATATTTTATTGATTTAGGTGGAGAATTTGTAGAGCTGCACTCTTTACTAAAATGGAGAAGATTTTTAAAAATGACCAAGTCTACCAATTTATATGGGAAAGCCAAGAGGAGTCTCATTGGCATTTTGCTTGTAAGTGGCTACTTGAGTCTTCATTGGGAAAGGGAAAAAACACTGTAGATGACATCAAAAAACTACTAGGACCATGCTTGCTATTTTGTCCTTTTCCCATTTGGTCCTATCTGCTCTACGACTTGCCTTTAATGTCTTGCTAACTTGACATCTTCCATGCTGGCCCAGACTACTGATGGGTCTTCCTTGTTTTGTGTGTGGCCTGCTCCTCTGCCAGTTAGTCAGGCTTTTTTCCATGTTTTATGAGCTTTTTTCCCCACGGACTATTTTTCACAGTTATTTTACCGCTCAATGTTGTGAGCCGTGTGCGGTGATTTTCCTACAAACTACCGTGCGTAGCCTTCATTATGTATATCCTTCCCTGCAGGTGCCCTCTTGTCACTTTTTTGGCATTTTAGTTCCCTCCCTATGGGCACCCTTCCGCTTTTGCTAATGGTGGTGGGTCCCTGTTGGCTATGTTGAATCCATGTTAACTTATGTGGCTTACTTTTTTGGCCTTCACTGTCTGCCTTGTTAACTTGGATGGTCCCTTAGACGTTGTCAGGCCTTCACAGGCTACTTCACAAACCTTGTTTTCTATGCGAGATTTGAATTGCATCAGGCTTTGGCTATTTGTGGACCTTTCTATGCACGGTGAAATCACTGATGGCTGCTATGCATGGTGAAATCACCATCGGCTACAATGCACAGTGAAATCACCACCAGCTGCAATGTGTGGTCAAACCACCACCAACTACAATACACAGTGAAATCACCACTGGCTGCTAGGCTTTGAAAGTCCTGCAGACTTTATTTGCTTGGTAGACTTATATTTGCTCTCAGGTCCATTTGTGTTTCCCCTCCATGGGCTTTTGTCTGTGGGCATTTCCTGCTTACTTCAAGGCTTCAAGTCTTTTCCTATGGGCCTTTGGTTTTGAATTTGAAAGCTTTGGTCGAGATTTAGCAAATTTTGGCATGTTTGAACTTAGACAATAAGACTTACCCAGATTTCCCTTTGAAGCACCGGCCCTCCACTAAGGCAATGAACTTGGATGTTGTATGGACTAGGCTGATGAACCCACTTAGTTGAACCAAGAGATTGAACTAGTGGAAGGAACTTGCCTTTAAATTTGAACTAGGCCAATTGATGAATTAGGCTGAGCCAATGCTTGAAATGAGACTGTCGAACCCTGAAGACGGACCTTGCAACCTAAGAATAATCAGCTTTATATGGCAAGTGAAGAAGGTGATCAAAATTTTACCTATGGGAAAAATTAGTCAACAAGAACAGAATTCATGTCTATTATGATTCAAGCATTCATGGAGATATACCAAGTCAATCACTAAAAATCTTCACCATACCATCCTTAGGAAAATGGATAAGTAGAAGTCACTAATAGAGAATTGGAGAACATCCTTACCAAGATATTCAGTAGTAGCTAGAAGAATTGGGTATCCAAAATCCCATAAGTTTTTTGGGAATACAACACTACATGGAAGACCACTTCTGGTTTTTCACCATATGAGTTGGTTTATGGTAAGAATAAGTAGGGATTGATTTGGATGAAGCACAAAAAGGACTATTGCAATTGAAAAAATTGGATGATATGAGGATAGAAACTTTGAATTAGATAGAAATGACATAGTATCAAATAAAATAATGACATGACTTGCATATCGAAGAAAGGAAAATCAAAGAAAAAGATTGAGTACTCTTATATGAATCCAAATATTAGAATTTCAAAGGTAAGCTCTAAACTAGATGGTTAAGACCATTTTAGATAGAAACAATTGTTTATAATGGTTCAATATAGTTATTTACTATAAATGGAAATCACAAAACACTTATTGTTAATAGGCATTATCTAAAACTATATCAGAAGCCTACTAGTAAAGAAGAATTTATTCAGTTAGTACAAAATGAGTTTGGTGCCATGGAAGAACTTAACTCTTTCATGGTAATTGATCTTTGAAGACAAAATTCACCTTTATAAAGGAAGAGGATCCCCCTCTTCTCTAAAAATGTTTTAAAAAAAAATTAAAAAAAAAAATCAACAATGAAAATCTTTGAGAACAATATTGATAGTCATGTTTAGAAAACTAGCTTGTTGGTTATTCATGCACTAAATAATGAGCCTTGACCAAAAAACTAGTAAATGGTTGGTCAAGGGCAAAAATTCAAAATAAAAAAATAAATAAACACACAAACAAAGTTATTTTAGAAATTTAGTTGGTTCCAAAGTAATAAATTTAATGTTATTATCTATTGTATTATTTTCTAAGGACTAATTCATGCAATTTTTTGTGAAAAAATAGATAAGGAAGACTGATATGGATAATACTGAGATTTGTAAGGTAAAGTATTTAATTTTACTAAGTGTTAGTTTTTGATGTCTAAGATTGCATGCATGTGATCAAAACTATTGATATAAAATTTTCTCATATGATGATATAAGGAGGTCAATAAAAAGTCACTTCAAAAGGTCATATTTTGAAATTTCAAATCATGTGTTATGGATAATACCCGTTTTGATCATGAAAAGTGTTTCATAATGACACATCATTATAATTATGTAATTTATAAAAAGATAATAAGTGAGGGTTAAAAGTAATTGATGGAAAAATGATTTCAAATAAATAAAACAAAAAGTATGCTATCATTACTTGTAATTGATACTGTCATCATTAATTAGCATGGTTTGATTAATATCCATAGTCTAAACCCTTAAGAGATATTATTATCATCTAATCATTTTTCAAGCACAATTTAGTTTCCTTTTGAAAATAAGGTGAAAAATCGAGTGTGTTTTATACAAACCTAAATTTTAAAATTGGGGTTGAATAATAAATCAAAACTAGAGAATTCAAGTGAGCTATTGGAAAATGAATTAGTAAAAGAGATATTGGCTACAGTTGGACAGCTCGACTTCTTTCTCAAATTCTAGGGTTTTGATGAAGCATTGGTAATATAATTTTTCCTTCATCTAAAACCTAATTTCTCTATGGTATAAAGTGTTCAAATTCCGTTTTCCATGTAGGTCCTTAATGAATTATCAGGTATTCCAAATGAAGGAGCTCAAATATCAAGGAGATCTTCATTCAATGATCTCATCAAAAAATTTAGTAGTGAGGGAGAGTCCACACCAATTTCATAGAAGATGTTAAAAGAAGAATAAAAGGGGTTAAAATAGAGTCTCTATTGTAATCATGGAGGTTAGTTTCCTTTTATCTCCTTAAATATTTAACATGTGTGGGACAATCTTGTGTGTTGAGTTGTATGGTGTTAAGAATGTTAATTCATTTAAGATATGGTGTTTAGCAACTTCAAAACAAGATAAATTTTCCCTCATATCTCATAGGATCTATTTAGGTTATATCCATGAGGTATGAAAAAAACCCATCTACCATACACCATCATAAGTTAATTCAACTCATTATTCAACATCACTTTTTATAGCAAGAAAAAAGAATGGAATCTTGGGCTAACTTCTGTGAAGGAAAGAAAAAGAAAACCCCTAAACTTGCTAAACAATTTCCTACACACATGCATTCCTCCAATTTAAAAAACCCATCAAAAATTTATTCTAAATAAATTGCATCTAAATTCACCTGTAGCATAAGACCCATAGCCAAGACTATTCCATTTTAAACCCTAAATCTTCCTCGTATAGTCTCTCCTCCTAAGCCAATGAGTAGAAAATTGAGACTTTGATCCTTTATTAAAATATAGTAGTATGTTTCTCAAACTACCCATGTCCAAAAGCCCATTAAAATTATTTAAGAAGAGTCTTTTATAGACCCTACCTCCTAGTTAGAAACTTAGTAAACCTTACATACAAAACCACTTCCCCCTCTTAAGAGAAGAAGATTGATACTAACAGTTGATAGTGATGAGACTATTGTTGTAGAGATAGTAGATAGCTTGAGACAAAACCCCACAACCACTACTTGTGAATCTTATAATAGAGAAGAGGGAGAAACATTTTTTCCACATGAATATTTAACTAATGGCTTTGCTAAGACTATTATTGATGAGGGTCTTATTCCTCCTACACATCAGATAAGGGATAAAGGAAAAGCCCCCATGAATGAAGAGGAGGGATAACCTTCAAAGGAATAAGATGATGTGGAACTCCAACATGATCTAGCCTTGTCCCAACTAGAAGCCATTATTAAATAAAATGTAGAGGATATAGTCAAAGTAATTGTTTCAACTTAAAACAAAGATTTTGTGATTGATCATTTAGTGATACAAATTGGAAATGTAATCCTTAAAGAAAGTTTATGAGGTGGAAGATGAAATCATTAATGTATGGAGCCATACCAGATCACTTAAGGAAGAGAACATTTATTTAAGGAGGAATCTTCTAAAAATTGAAATGGAAAATAATAGGATAAGAACCCAAATAAGTTCTATCTCTTCTAATGTTCCTCCTAGGGCCATGGTAGAACAAGGATGTCAGACTATTTTGTCTATTTTAGAAGTAAAACAACCAATGAGACCAAATATACTATAAATTTAAAGAAATAAAGAGATATAATCATCTAATTAAGAATGAAAATCATCTTCTTAAGAAAGAAAAATAGAAAATACAGGAAGAAATGAATCAAGTCCAACAAAAAGAATAACAAGTTAAACAAACTCTTCAGTTTACTTATTACTTAATTGAAAATTTGTTATCCTACATAGTCCCTTCTGCATATAACCTATTTTCACATGAATAGTTATTTGGATGGAAATTATTATAGATATATTATGATTTACCAAATGAGATAAATAAAAATGATGACTTTATGATAGCATTCAAAAATATTACACTTGATAGGCAAGATCTACTTTGTGAGTTTTATTTGTGTGACATTATTCTAGGTAATAGAAATGATTTCTTGGTAAATCTATTTATGGAAGAACTTCAAAGGAGAAATATATTGTCTACATATATAAATTAGATTGCTTGGTAGGAGAGGTATGATGATCACACTAATATTACAAAAGATGTTAGTTTATGCATTAGGCCTCAATTTGGTAATGCACAATATATATTAGAAAAAATTCACATGTTTTAACAATAGCCAAGAGTTCATGATCATTATCTTTATACCTTACATGATGGCCTTCTCAACTTTGACTTATTTGTTCAACATAATTTTAATGATGTGTGGTAGTTTTTAGACAACATTGGCATATACTACTAGTTCCATTGAGATGAAGAGAAGTGTTGTCATCCACTACCATTCAGTGCTCTTTAATAAGATATAAATTTGTTGTGTAGATAATTTTATATGTTTTACAAAGGGATGGAAGAAATCCTTGGATAGGAATGAGGTTCACACCTCCCTTACTAATTTATCTTATGTCCCCATAGAAGAATATAGGACCTTAGTCTGAGGAACAATTTACAAATTGGCTTCATTTTCTGCAAAGGGATATGGGTTTCACTCATCATTAGAGGATAATTCAACAAGATTTTTATTCCATTTATGATTTGAGTCTTAAGCTGTAATAGATAATTCGTAACTATGAAGATTGAGGATAAAGTTTGTAAAAGGGACTTGAAAAATGTAAGGTATTGGGGAGATGATGAGTTCATAAAATGACTCATTATTACTATAGTTTATCTCCTTAAATATGTCAAATGGTTGAGCATTGTATGTAAACTCAATATTTAAAACTAGCATAAGGTAGGAAATAGATGATTTTATCTATATAAATTCATGAAAATTATAATACTATATTCTTTTCACTTTGTTCTAACAATTACATGTTTTAGATCCCATATTTTAACATGTACAAGCAATAGTAGTATTAATATGAGTTTTGATAAGATTTTATGAAGACAAGGAGGATCTAAGAAAAAGAATGAATCACATAATACCCAGCTATAGATTATAAAGCTTGATATGGATTTTGATATTTATATATGGATTTTGATAGTCAACTACGGATTTTAATAGTTAGCTATGGATTTTGACAGTTAGCTATGAATTTTGACATCAAGCTAGGGATTGCTCCAATGTTGCTAGGGATTGACCTAGTTTTCTCCAAAATTGATCATAGTAAATTCCAAAGGGTTTAAATATCTTCTCCAACTTCTTCATGAAAATCTAGAATAATCTTTTTCGCATTTCCATTTCTATGCATGTGTATAAATATTTGTCTATTTTTTTTTAGTCTTCTATTTTTGGGAGTTTCTACTCTAGGTTACAATGATGAAGATAGAAGATATGAGTATCAATATATGTAAATATTTAGTCAGTATAGTTAGTCATGGAAATTTTTATCTATGGATTCTTTGACTCCTTAAAGATCTCATTGAAATGACTTTTTATTCTAACTATATCACCCAATCTATCTAGAATATCTTCCTATTTCAAATTAGTTAAATTGTTATATGGGATGTCTATGGAATTAGAATTACATGATGCATAATGAATTAATCTTGGATTAGATAAAATAGAGCACACCTACACTTCTGATTGGGTATACACTTGTTAAGTAGGAGGATGACCAATATGGGGATCTGTTATAACTAATTAGGGGATCATTTGTATCATTTATCACAACACATGATGCTAAGAAGGGTTCCAAAGCCTAAAGTCTAACACAATCACACAAAAACCCTATAAGAGTCATATGATTTCATGTTCACTTATGTAATAAACAATAAAGTAAACTATTCTAATAACAATAAAAGTAAACTAATCTAGTGCACACTAAAGCTTATGGCACAAAGTGGGGGTTAGAACAAAATAAATAAACAACTAAACTAAACATGCATAGGAGACATATACTCACATCAGTGTATAAAAAATCCTAATACTTAGAAGAGAAGAATACATACTACATTATCTATCTACTCTTACAAATGAGAAATAAAGTTAAGAATACTTACCTTTGAAGATGAACCTATCAAGTCTCAACCTCTCCCTTGGTCAAGGTGCTTCATAAGAGATTATTGTGGCTTGTAAGGATAACCAAGATAAATCCTCTCTAGTATATACGACCAACCTAAGCATCTAAAATACTTCCCCATAAGACAAGATCAGAGCTCTAAAAGAAAGTATTGAACCTTAAAGCTTTATTGCTCAAGTAGAATTCTCAATAAATGGATGTTTGTTATCACTTATTCACTTAATTATTTGCTCTCTTTCAAATCTTATGAAATAGTGGTAAATGACCTTGTATATATAGTAGTAACTGACCTAAAAACCATTCAGACATGTCAAATGTACAAGATCGATTGGGTCAACCTAATACATTATCGAGCTAATGCCTAAAGTCTATGATAGGTCAGCCAAGATGTAAATAAATAAAATAACAAAGATGTCCCTAGAATACACTAGGTCGACCAGGTTGACCTAGTGTACTGAATATGTAAAAAGGTAAATAAGGTAAGAAATGAAGGAATAAAACATGATAATGATTAGAATGGATAATAAAGAGAAGAAAAATAATAAGGTTCATGGTTTTAAGTAGCTAGTGTGTAGATGGCAAGTGGCAAAAGGAACAAAAATATTATGAATCATCGATGGTGTACCCACCCCTTTCCTAGTACACCACTTAAGGTATGCACTCAGAGAGATTGAAACTTGATAGGTTCCTACAAGATACAAATCGTTAGTAATCAGTAAAAGTTTGAAAATATTATGTGTATATAGTATGTAAAGATAAATAGTATATTGGTATAGAATAAATAGATAGATCCATGATTGGATCTATAAATTTTATGTCTACATATAGAGATATTATAATTTTGGTTATTTTATAAAATACAAAGTATTGTAATAGTTTCCTTTCTCAATCTATCTATTGAAGAAATGTCTTAGAGGTTAGTTGATTTGAACCTATATCTAAGGGTGAGCAAGGGCCCACTCCCCAAAGAGATAAGAAATTTATTTAGTATTAATAAGTTGATTTTTTATTTATTTCAATTAAAGATTGATATAGACATATGTTTGAATAATTAAGATTGAAAACTTGCAGGGTAGATTGAATAGTTATTTTTTTATTTACAACATAAGAATTTATTCATTCTTTCATATTCTACAAATATAGATTTATGATTGCTTTTAGTTAGTAAGTGACGATTTGATATTCTTTTAATTCTGTAAGAGTGATTTGAATAGTTTTGTTTTTTATTTGTGTGAAGTATTTATAGATTCTTCAAATTAGATTAGATTAGGTTATTTATGTTTTCTACAAAGAGTGTTTCTTTCCAAGTAGTAGCTTAGAAGTTAGAAGTAGATATAAATTAGCATAACATCCAAAAAACCCCTAAAAATAAATATTTTTAACTTGAAATCAATAAATTACCTTACTTCAAATAGCTTTAGGCACTACCCTAGTAAGAAAAAACACCAACATAAGTTGGTTAAATGAAGGGGTAATAATCACACCCATCAATTGGTCTATTTGTGTTGATTATTTTAATGTGTTGAAATATTAGACTGTATCTTTAGCTAAGTATAATTTATTTTGTGGTATATGTTTTTCAATTCATATGTTATTATTGATTTGGTAGATTATACTATTATTGCAAAATCATTCCTAAACTAGCCTTAAATAGCTAAGTTATACTATGTGCTTTTGAGCATGAGATATGAATTGGTATTTAGGATGTTTGAGGTTAACCATATGCTTGGAGGTTTTCTAAGTTTTGTATTCCCAAATGCTATGGATATGGGTCTAGTTTATAAATCCATATCTATGACCTTTGCATGGCTTGCATTGGATTATCCCCACTCCTAATTTGTAGAAATGTCATTACTTGGTTATTTTGGTCTTGTTTTGGGATGTTGTTTTGTTAGTCACTTGTATTTTTAGATTTTTTTATTGTGTTGAGTCATCAAATGGATTTTTAACTCTAACTTACTTATAATCCCTTCCTAACCTTGGTTTTCAAAACTTCCATATAGTTTATGGATGGGGTGGTAATAACCATCAATGTTTGGGCTCATTGGGCATTTTAGGAGGGTTTGTTTGACATATTTGCATGATTTTCACACTTATATATGTGTATACACATAATATTTTAAAAAAATTATTGATTATTGATGATTTACATCTTGCAAAAGCTTATCATAACTCAATCTCTCTAACCAAGAAAGGGGTGGGCAGACCTTTGGTGCTTCAAAAGATTATTTTCCCTTATTGCCTTATTATTCCCTATCCATTTAGCTCCTAAAATATTTCCCTAATCTATCTCTCTTTCCTTTCACATTCCTCTAGTATTTTCCTCTTTATATCCTTCTTTCCCTTGATTAGTGCCCTTTTCACCTATTTAATAAGCTAGGTCAACCTGGTCGACCTATCACAATTTGGGGTCACTTTAGCTCTTTAGGCCTAGTTTCCATCTATTCGACCTAGCATAAACTTTAGGCATTGGCCTAATAATGTGATAGGTCAACCCAGTTGACCTAGAAAAACTGACATGTCTAAATGATTTTTGGGTTAGATAATCCTATATATACAAGGTCATTTCAGTCATTTATGTATGAATGCACTTAGGAGTTATTATTCACTCATTCTTCTTCATAATCTACTCTTCCCCCATTCTACTTGAGGAGTCTTAGCTTAGGTTTCTTATTTGGATAATCTTGCCAAGAGAGATATTGAGTCATGATGCGTTCACATTCAAGTATGCATATTCTAACTTTGTTCACCTCTCTTTTAGTAGATAGAAGTATAATAAGTGTTGGATTAAATAATATTACTCCTTATATTCCATGTATTAGGGTGTTACTCATACTTAATTTATTTTAAGTCCCATATACATGTATTTGATTACTTTAAATCTAACCCCTTACTTTTGTGCCACAAACTTTGGTGAGCACTAGATTAGTTTACTTTTATTTTTAGTAGATTAGTTTACTTTCTTGTTTATTATCATAAGTTAATATAGAAACCATAAGAATATTTTATGGTTATTATGGGATTGTGTTAGACTATAGACTTTATAACCCTACCTAGCATGATGTGCTATGATAGATGATACTATTGATCCCCTAATCAGGTCTAGTAGATCCTCATATTGGTCATGTTATTTCTTAACAAGTGTGTTCCCTAATTGGAAGTGTAGGTGTGATCTATCTTATCTAATCTAAGATTGATTCATGTGCATTATGTAATTCTAATTACATTCATTCTAGTGAACCCAACGTGAATCAAACCCTTATAGGGTTTATTTCACTTATTTTTATTCATTTTATCATCTTTTCTATCATATATTTCTACTTGTTGGACAATTTTGTAAACCCAAGTATTTTTATTTATATGTAGGAACATGCAAGTAGATTGACTAGCTCAACCTAGCATAGGTTTCTAGCACTTTGTAGACTTTATATTCATCTTATTAGGCCAACCAGGTTGGCCTAGCACATTTCTATCCACTTTGTAGTAGGTTCCTATTTAGGATTCATAGTGTAGGTTATAGATTCCAAACTTTTAGATTTATAGTCTAGTCAACTAGGTTAACCAGCTTGACTTAGTACATTTCTAGACATCCAATTCAATCTACTAGGTTACCTAGGTTGACTTATCACACTTTTTTAGCTTTTTCAGTAGGTTCTTATCTCACTTGGTCGACCAGCTTGACCTAGTTCTATAGATTGGGCCATTCTTCTCCAAGGTAATAGGTCAGTTATCTATTCTATTTTCATCTATAAAACACAAAAGTTAGTTCTTATTTTCTCTATTTTACTCTATTTCATACTTTTGTTCAAAATTGTAATCTATTTATATGTACTAATTAGATTGGCCAACACCAATTTAGTTAACTGTGTATTTCATTTTAGTATCTTTTTTTCTGGAATAGCTATAGGCATACCTTATTTTATTTATCATCTTATTAGCAATCCTTTCACTTTCCCTAACTATTGTGCTATGTCAACCAACTGAATCTACACTATCCTAGACTAATTTTATTGCTTCTATTCACTACAATAGGTCGACTTGGTCGATGTAACACAATTTGTCCACTTGGTTAACCTGGTCGACCTAGCTTTGTTTTTTGCTTCCCTAACTTTTTAGATAGGTTCTTCATCCTTTTCAATCTCTATCTTGTTCATTTCTCTTTGAGGTCCCTTATTATAATATTTTTAGATAGTCTTAATCCATTTAGATCCTATAATGGGTGCTCATTTTTCCCTTTATTTACCTCCCAAGAGCACCATCACTCTTGGGGCACCTCTTCTCCTCCATTTACAAATTGAAACATGGTTTAAATAACACATCAAGATGAATTTGATGGGTATAATCCTTTCTGCACCTACCAATAACCTTCTCAAAATCTTCAAAATAATGTGGGATTTATTGACTCAAGATTATTTAATAATCCCACTAATGACTCTTCTTCTAATATTCCCTCCAACACTAATTTGGGAAATGTTCCTTCCAACACCAACCTGCCACCTAATACAAATCAATTATTATCCCAAGGGATTTAACAAATGAACATTATACAAAAATCTGATACCAATCAAATGATGCAACTTCAACAACATTTGATCAATGTGGCTAATCAACCTCCAATCATGAGTCCTCAAGTTAATCCTAATTACATTTCTCCAACTCTTAGAGATGCCTCAAGTAGCATTATTCCTCAACTAATAATGAATAAAAAATGCTTCAAACTATCCAAAATGAGCCTTTAACTCCCTTCATTTTATCTATTGACATTGGTAACATATCACCAACTATTACATATGATAGGACTAAAGAACCTGCCTCATTTGTTAAAGCCTTTGGTAATATCTACAAAGAGTGGATCTAGACTAATACATTTATGAATACTAAACTCTTAGTCAAAACCTTTATTAGTGATGTATTAGAATGGTATAATAAATTACCTCAACATTCTATTTTTCAACTTGAAGATTTGATAAATCCTTTAGTTAAGAAGTTTCAACAAAATCATCTTCCTAAAACTTGTCTTAGCCATTTCATAAATACTAAACAATCTCTTAATGAATCATATCATGAATTTATCAAAAGATGGAAATATTTATCTTAGATTGCCAATCATAATATGTCTAATGATAACCCATTCAAAATCTTTATCACATCTTTAACTCCTACTCTTCAATACAAGGTTCAAACCTTTACTCCTCAAACTCTTAATGAAGCTCATGACCAAGCTAAATAGAAAGATTTTCTTATGAAGAAATTCAAACCTAATTATAAAATCCTTTAAGGATCTTTCCAAACATCCAATGCTATCACTAGTAATACTTCTCAAACCAAACCTATTTTTTCCAAAAATGATGTTCCTTCATTATCTCGAGTTCCTCTTTCAGTTCATCAAATGAGACAATTTTTACCTCTTTCTATACCTTTCATATATCCTAATTCTCATCCTAAATGGTATTATCCGTATCTCTTTTGTTGGTTTCATGTTGATGTTGTACATTCTCATGAGTCTTGTAGATGGATTATTAAATGTGATATTTCATACATGATCAGTGATTCATTTGACTAGAAAACCATGATTAAGTACCATCATCAAGAATACACTAACACTTTTCAAAAACAACCCTCTAATGCCTCTACATCTAATAATAATCAAAAATATTCTTCCCATAATCAATCAACTTCTAAATATGTTTGTGCAATTGACATTGATTATGATCAATACCTTAACAACTTTCAATATGTCAATATGTCTAATCTTAATTATCATAGGAAGACAACATATAAAGATCATTTGACCAAACCTAAGAAACCTTGTTTGGAAGAAAAATTGATTAAATATACTACCACTATCAATATTGATTCAGAAGCACATAAGGAACAACTTCCTCCTTCTAATCCTCCAACCACATCTATTCTTCCAAAGTCTAATTTTCCATCTTCTAAACCTCATGTTTCCTCTTCTAAATATCATTGGAATTTCCTAGAAGAACTTAACTCTATGCCATATAAAATTCCTCTCATGGAGTTGGTTCACACATCACCTTATCATCATAAATTCCTTATGCAATAACTCCAAGAGATTGAGGACCCATCTTCTTTAGATGAAGAACCACCTTTTATTGATTCTCAACTAGAAAACATTAATACCATTGAATCTATGTGTCCTTATTCTAAACCTTCCATTGAATTCTTTGAAGAGGACATGATTAATTATGAAATCCTCTTTTGTGTTAATTATCCACCTCTTTTCATCATGATATACATTAATACCACCCTTATTTTAACAATTGTAGTTGATGAAGGTTATGGTATTAATGTGACTTATTTATGGCTTTTTAAAAACTTGGTTATAACAAAAGTCATTTTAAACAAACTAGTCTTACTTTTCATGATTTTGATAAGATTAATCAAAATCCACTTGGTTGTCTATGGCTTTCCTTAACCATTGGTCCTAAAACTATGTGAACCAAACTCATGGTTATTTATTTTCCTTTATCCTAAAACATACTCCTCAATCATCCATGTACTCATCAAATGAGGGCCATTGCTTCTTCTAGTAGTCAATGGATTCAATTTCTATATAATAGAAAAATGTTATAAGAATGAAGTCGATCCCAACCCGTGGAGTATCTAATTTCCTAATCCTAAATCACAATATCATGTTCTCATGATTCCTAAAATAAATAGTACTCCTTTGTTTGAGTTTATCAATATGAATCCTAATTTACAAGTTACTCTTGCAGATTCTAATGATGATGAGCCCAATGAATTATAACACACTTTCAATACTAAGAAATTACCTTCGTATATTTTGGAATGTCTTCTACATTCCCTCTTACCTAGAGATCATAGCATTCCTCTCATGGATGAGATTACCAATTTTCCCCCTCCATGTAATACTCAACACCCATCTTTACCTAAAGATGATTTTTCTTGCAATGAATTTGGAGTGGCTAAGATATTTCAAGATCTTCTCATCATGACTCCTTAAACATTTAGTAATCTTGATATTTCATAATCTGAAGATCCTCCTGAATCCAAAGCATGCACAATTTCTCCCACATATGATGAAAATTATATCATGGCCTAAGATCAATATAAATACATGGATATCTTACATTATCAAAATATCTTAAATCAAATTCATTATTTCAATCGAGATATGCATACCATTTCTAAAGGTAATAACTTATAACCTGAGGGTTATGTGCCTCCTTTCAATCCTCCTCTTATTGATTCTCATTCGGTGGTAGATCAAATCATGCCTTATAAACCTTTGGAAGTGATTTAATATCCTTTACCTCCATTGGATTCTCCAATTGAATCTAATTATTTTCCCACATTCTCTCCATCTATTTCTTTTACTCTTAAAATCACACTTGATGCCATGACAACCAATGTCCACCGAATGCATTTTAAATATGATCAACATAGAAATCAAATTTTAGATTTATAAATAGATGTGGAATATTGTCTTCCTCTTCCTACCTTGCCTAGTGATGAAACTATTTTGGATTTGATTTATGCTCGAGAAACAAAAATCCCATAACAACATCATAAACTTGTAAATTTTAAAAATAAAACTCCTCACTTTAAAGACTTTGTCACTAGCAGTGATCCTAAATCTAATCCAATTTCATATTACCTAATGCACCATACCACTTTCAATATGGTAATGCCATGATTATTGAATAAATAACTCATATTGACTATTGTACTCCCTCTTATCTTTGACCAATCATAGTTTCTAAATAATTTTCACCTTATAAACATGATAATTTCAGCCTATTTTTTTTTAATATTTAGGAGGCATTTGCATGGTCTTACCAAGATATGCCTAGTATTGACCCTAACATAGTGGTCCATAACATAATTACCTATCTTGATGCCAAAACTTGTGAATTAGAATCAATGCAAGTTTCCTCCCAAAGTTACTAACTTATGCCATAAATAAATCATCAAACTTCTTGATGAAAAAATCATTACACCTATGGATTATTTTGAATGGGTTTATAATATTGTTATTATTCAAAAGGTCACCATAGTCATTCATATTTGCTTTGATTTATATAATCTTAATCTTGTTTGTCCTAAAGATAAATTTCCTTTACCTTCAATATATGTCATTATTGCTTCCAAGATTGGATATGAAATGTTATCTCTTATGGATGGCTTTTCAAGATACAAACAAATTCATATAGTTCCTGAGGAATAGCATATGACTACTTTCACCATGGAATGGATTGCCTATTATTATGTTAAAATGCCCTTTGGTCTCAAAAATGTCAGAGCTACTTGCTAGTGTGCTATGAATCATATCTTTCATGATCTCATCCATAAAATTGTTGAAACATATGTGGATGATCTTATTGCTAAATCAAAGCATCACACAAATCATCTTTATGATATTGTCCTCATCTTTGATCATCTCATCAAGTATAAAACTAAACTTAATCCTTTTAAATGTGTATTAAGAGTTACATCTAGAAAATTGTTAGGAAACTTAGTCTCTCTATATGACATTGATGTTGATCCAGCCAAGATTAATGCTATTATCAATATGTCTATCCCTCATTCTATTCCTGACATTCATACTTATTTAGGGAAGCTTAGGGTAATTAGATGATTATTAAGTATGGTTGTAAACTAATTCATTATTATTATTAGTTTATCCATTCTTAGAATTTATTATATGCTAACCTTTCCTTAGGAATAGACCATACAAGAAGAAGATCAAAAGACTTATATTGTTGTTATATGGTAAGATGCTGGAGTTTCATTTATGTTGATAAATTCAATCATTGATGTATATACTTATACGATTTCCTTAGATGTTAGAGGAATATCATTATTGTTTTTAAATTAGTACATTTCATTTTTGACATTACTACATTTATGAAGTTGGTAGCTAATCCCATACATGATTGGCATAGAATTGGTTTCTTTATGTAGTTTATATAATGCTTATATAGTTCCATGGCATGGGTATTATATGGTTAGTATGAGTAGAGATTGAATATGAAAATATATCACTTATATTTGGTATCTTTACCATATATAAGTAATTCTGGAATGAATTTTCAGCTTGCAAATGAGGAAAGCTATCTTAAACTACTTGTATTATGAAATGTAATTGTTATGTGATGTATTCTTCCATACTTGATGATTATACACTTATATACATGTTCCATTGAAAACCATAATTATGAAAACATATTATGTACTTTTTCATGTTGGTAACATATTAATAAAACATGGTTTATAATACCTGGAAAGATATTGCATAAATTTGGGTTTCTCCTTTAATGAAATCTTCATTGTAAGAAAGGTTAAATAACCAACAAATTGTTGTTATTGATGATTACTAAATAAATGTATGGATGGAAAATAATTAAGTATATGTGAAAGTTACATGGACTAAATATGTTTCCCCTTAATTAAATCTAATGGTTTATTGAATAATCATGTTAAAGGAATATACACCTAGATGCAATATGTTTCTATTCACTTAATTCCTTCCTCTTATTAGTCATAATGCATTGGCTAATTGTCAATATAATATCACTTGCATAGATTTAATTATATAATAATTTTATATATTATCTAATAAATAATAAAGTGATCATAAATCATATCATTGTTCATTTATTTAGATAGTGGAATTCATGCTTATTAATTGGGCAACTTGTGAACTTAAAATAATATGATGGGAATGGTGTCGTGACCCTAAGACATGGGGATGTTAACAACCTCAGCTAGTAGCACTTGAATAATTACTTATTATGCTTTGGGCTTCATTCCATTTTATGATTTTAATCTCTTTTAGGAAGTGATGAAATTTTTTGTGTGTTTATGGGATTTAGAATAAATCTACATGTGTTTTAATCTTTTCCAATTATGTTTTCTCGAGTATATTGAATGAACATTGATTGATTTAGCAAGCAAGGCCTTGGACCATGAACATGGTGCAAAGCATACTCTGATAAGTAATTCCAAAAAAAAAAAAAAAAAAGGTTGTTTCATCTAGCATTAGAGCCTATGCTTAAAGGTTTTGGATGAGTTTTTGACACATTGCCATGATTGTTAGCTTGT